>PVID01000638.1:282541-452071 GCA_004025025.1 Tapirus terrestris
CCTCCCCCATACCCACCCTCAGTGCCTCCCTCTCCATCCTCATTAACTGCATTCCCCTGGTTGTCCCCTCTACCTTGGAATGAACTTACAACTAGATGAACTAGACAGCTGTCTTTGTGAGTTTGGGTTTTTCTCCCCCAAAACAGTCATTTTAGTTTTCCTGCTGAGAAAGTAGCATTAGCAGCTGTAGGGCCATTTTCTTTGTAAATCTGAAGGAAGGAGGAACATGGTATAAGAGTCTGGGAGTGAGATGAACCAATAGCACAATGAACATTTCAAACTAAGGATACGTGCACTGAGTTGGTTTGGGAGAGAAGGAGAGGGAGATTCATCCCTGCCTGCAAGTGTCAATCACCCAGTGGGACCAGGTTCTGCACTTACAGTGGCATGGTTTTGACTCCTCATTTTACAGATGGGGAAACTGAGGCTCTAAGAGTTGATGTAATGTGCCCAGGCTTGTGCATAGGGAGTCTGAACCCAGTTATGACCTCCTGCAGTCCCTTCTTCTGCTCTTTGGCACCAGAGGCACTTTGGTGTCTCAGAGCCTGGGGGCCTGGCCTGGCAGAATCTAAGCTCTCTCACCCCTCCCTCCCTCCCTAGGACAGGGGTCTCCTGCCCTGAAATTCTCAGCCCAGGAGCTGCTTCTGATGCCCCAGGGGGAGCAGATTCCTGGTGTCCTTTTCTGGGATGGGACTACTGGGTCTGGGTCAGCTTACGAACTGGCACTTACAGGGTCTTGGGGTGGTCTCTCAGTGTAGTGTATGGACACTGAATCTGCATGGAATTAGCAGTCAGTGCTGGCAGACACTGGCCCTCTAGATAAAGGGGATCTTTGTCAGTTTATGAGTCTGCCCATCTGGATGTCCCCGTGGGTGTGCTTTGAGGCAAATGTCTCAGAAAAGACCCTGCATGGTCACTACTTGGAAAGTTAAGTCACTGGTCTTAGGATAAAAATGTCCTCCTCTGCAAGTGTCCTATCCTTCAGGTGTGCAGGGACCACCTCACCTTCTACCCACCCCAGCCACCTGGAGAGTGGCAGGAATGCAGGCCCTGCTATTAGACCTCAGACCTCAGACTTGCCCCCTGTGCTGGTTCCTCACTGACTGTCCTTTGTGGTTCATTCTGGAAGGCCTGAGACTGGGTGGTGTATTGTTGAAGGCAGTGGCTTGGTCAGTTGGAAATGAATGTTGGGTTCTAGTCCTAACATAGATTCATTGTGTGACCTAAGCAAGTGGTCTGCCCACATTGGGCCTCTGTTTCCTTGTCTGTAAAAGGGATACACACCATCTGTTGCTCAGCATCATTCCTTTTTCCCTTAATAACATATCTCAGAGATCATTTCCTATTGAAGCAGAAGCATCCCCATTCTTCCTTATGGTGGCAGAGAAATCCATTTATTTGGCTAATCCTCTCATTTAGGTTGTTTCAGTCTTTTGCTACTACAGACAAGCCTGAAAAAAACCCCGTGTACCTCCAGGAATGGAGAGTGCTGTGAGAGTGTGAGTCCCTGGCTGTGTCTGTCGGGGGCTGGAGAGGCCTGTCTGGGGAAAGCCTGTTTGAGGAGTTGTCCTGGTTGGGTGGGACACATCTTCCCTGCAGAGGCACAGGCTGACAGGAGATGGGAAGGTCCATCTGAGAATGCAGAGACCCCCAAGTGGCTGCAGAGAGCAGCATCAGACAGGCCTGAATCAGACGAAACTGTGGGCTCCTAGAAGAATCCAGAACCTTGTCCTACGCATGATGGAGCTTATAGAATGGGATTAATTTGCATTTTAAAAGATGGCAGGGCTGTATGGAGAGTGGTGGGCCTCTTAGCCTCATTTCACTCTTCAAACCCTGTGCCCTTAGCCCAATTTTATATATAAAATCACTGAGATTTTCTAATCCAGACTCTTCACCCCTCAATCCTGTGATCTTCCTTCTCTGTCTAGAGGTCTATTCACTTCCTATCCAGCAGCTCAATCTTCTACCTTGTAGTTCACAAAAATATCCAGCTCTGGACACACCCCACACACAGTAGAAAACCAAGATTTATTGTTTTTTCGCTTCTACTTTCCTTTGAAATAGCTTTGCCCTTTAAGAATCTATTTCCTGCCATGTTCTGTGAACTCATAATCTGCTTTTTAGCTGACCTCCATGATAGATAAGACAAATCAGTGGGTTAACCAATTGGGTCATGTTTTCCTTGCTCTCCATTCATTCTCTCACTCAACAAACCTTCATTGCACACGTCCTGTGTGTCAGGCACTGTGTTAGGCCTTGTGCCTCTTCTTCTTAAACTTTCCCTTGAGCTCGGATGTGCAATACAAATAAATGTCACTACTCTTCAGACTCCTTTCATTAACAGCTTTGTGGTGGTGGTATTTGCTGCCAGTCTCCCACTAAAGGATAACTTCTCAGGGAAATTCATCTTAAGCATTATTATTAGGGAGAAAACTAAATGACCAGTCTGCTGATTCCTGGAGGGTTTGCGAGGGTAGAGATTGATGAGCTCTAGAAATAGCTGTTCACATGATGTTACTAGCTAAATATAAAAGACTAGTCTATTTCACATGGCCTTAAGATCTCCAGGTGTTCGTCACTGGATATTGGTTAGTCTAGACTGTGATATCTGAAGCCAGATTCCTAGAGGTGGTGGGTGTGAGCTATTAATCAGACATAAAATTTTGTCTGTGAATAGTAATCAGGGTACTAGACAGCTGGTTCCATCCCTCCATCCAAAAGCCAGAGGACCTTATCAGGAGCTCATTTGAGACTTGAAGGAAAGGAGCCAAATGAGGGCAAAAAGATGCTCATGACTCTAATGTCCCCCAGCCCCCTTCCCTCAATGCTACAATCTGACCTCACCATGGTGCCATTATCAAGAAGAGGAAAGTCACTTTGGGACGACAGGACTGACTCAACTGCAAACTGGATGGCAAATTCATCACTGGTCCACATGCAGTTTAGCTCTTCCAGAACTTCATCTTCTGGCTTCCACTCTTTTGACTGGGAATTAGGTCCCTGGGGGGTTGCAGGTGATGATGGCAAGTCCTCCAGGTGAGGGCTACTCCTTAGAATATGCTCTTTCTCTCTCTCTCTCTGTCTGTTTGTCTTTTCTTTCTTTTCAACCTGTCTGCAAGCTTCTCAGACCTTGGGGTGGTGCTTAGCACATCTTCTCTTGGGATCCTGGGTAAGATATTCTTGATTGTGTTCTCAATGGGGTTTCTTCTTGCAGTCCAAAGCCCCACTTGGGGTCCCTGCCAGTCTTGAAATCTCCAAATACTGCCTCAGAAATAGTCTGTCTCTCCACCTTTCCTTGCTGGATCCCAAAGTCACACTTAACCTTTCTGTTCTCTATGCTGGTGTTTGCTCTTCACCATTATCCATGATTCCCTCTTCTTACTCAACAAGTGAGTACAATATGCCACACATGTTTTACGGCACTGGGTTCACATTTCCTTTAGCTATGTCTCACCTATTCTTCAACCCTTCTGCTCAGGTCACTGCTTCCATCCTGTGGAAGTCATGGGGTCTGGCACTGTTTGCCAACACTGGACTGGGGAGTAGACCAAGGCTATCCCTCTACCAGCTGACCCCTCCCAGGCCTCATTTCCTCCTCAAAAAAAGCGCAGCCTCACAACATGATAGGAACCTTTCAACTTCAGGAAGAGGAAAGACTTTGTCAAGTCAGAAGGCAGAGAAAGACTTGCCAAAGGAATGTGGCCACATCAGGCAGCCTACCTCAGGAACGGGGAACCCTCAGTTCAGGCTCCTCCTTCAGCAGGTCCCACTCTCTTCTCTGGAGTCAGGAAAGCCACACTCTCCTGCTGCCTAGGGCACACGTCTTGGGAGAAATCCAAGACTAAACGCGAGAAAGGCCCTCCCCTGGCCCTGAGTGCAAAGCTGTGGGGCAGAGGGAGAGGAGCAACATATGGCTCTCCTGCTGTGTCCAAAGGGGGCTGGCCATCCCTGACACCTGGGCCAGGACTCTGTCAAGGGGACAAGTACAGGGAAAAGAGCCCTGAGTCCAGAAAGTTTTCTGGGAAGTGTCATCACACCTTTCTGAAGAGGATGCCACACGGCTACTGGTGTGCTCGACTGAGGAGGTAGCAGTGTCCACATCCAGGCTCTCACAGGCCATTCTCAGGTACACAGAGAGAGAGGATGATGATCTTAGGGGTGACGGTTAGAGAGGCACTAGGGAGAGGGGGGGCATTCCACAGATTCCGGGAAGGAACTGGGAGTGGCAACGCCCCCTGGGGTATGGCTCCCGTCAAAGGGCCTCCTCTGCCTATGTCTAGTGGAGGGACCAGTCTAGACGGTCAATAGATTGACCGCTGCCACAAGCATCACTTAGAGCGGGACTCAGGGATCTTCGCCTTCCCTGCCTCACTGGATTTCATCCTGCCCCACCTCCCCCATCTAACCCATTACACACCCACCAAGGTCCACTTTTGACACCACAGAGGTGACCGGCGTGCCCAACTCTCACGGCCAAGTCCGGCCCACACCACGGTGCTTTTGGCGGCCGCGGAGGAAACGGTGGCGGTGGTGGCAGACACCCAGGGATCTGGGAGGTCGTGGACCCGAGGAGAGGAAGGTGGGCGTGCCCTCCCCAACTCTCCTATCATTCCCACTCTCCCTCACGCCTCCAAGAGACCCCCGCTCTGGCCTTACAGCCGGCCCTCCAACTGCGCGTGCGCAGCAACCGGCTCCTCTGGACTCACGGTGACTGAGGCGGTTGCTAGGCGATGGAGCCTCGGGGCTGTGAGGGAGTGGCAGCGCCTTCTGGATGTGGCTAGGAGCTGGTGCAGGCCCATGCTGTGGCCTGCCTCTGTCATTGGGACCTGCATATGAATCAATGGATGTATGAATGAATGAATGGATGGATGAATGGATGCCTGGATGGATGGAGAGGGAAGGAAGGAAGGGTGGCTCCAGCTCCCAAGGGTGGAGCATGCCCAGGCAAGGCCAGGCTGTCCAAGCAGGATCAGGAGCCTAGAGGTGAGGTCCCTCCCTGAGGTGGGCTCTGAGGGTGTGCCTGGGATGCCCCTGCAAGTAGTTTGTCCTGTGACCCTGAAAGAGGACTACCTGTGTGCTTCTGGGGCGGCTTTTCTCAATCATGGGCTTCAGCGCCTGGAGCCACAGCCCAAGCCCGAGGCAGCTACCTGTGCCCGTGGAGGGTTGGGGTTTGCCCGCTTGACTTGGGCGTCCTTGAAGTCCCCATTTCTCCTGGTGATCTTGTGTCTGTGTGGCTGTGTTCAGCTGGGTGCCTTTTTTCCCCTCCATGTTGTCTCTCCTGGATGTTCTGAAGGTGTGCCTGACTTGGCCATGGCTTTGGACTGCCAGTTTGAAGAATTGTAAATGGGGCTGTATTTTTTATTATTTTTTCTGCTCTTTGATTGTTAGTATATAGAAACACAACTGATTTTTGTATGTTGATTATTTATCTGCAACTTGATTGTATTTGTTTTATTATTTTTAATAGATTTTTGGTGGATTCTTTAGGGTTTTCTATATATAAAGTCACGTCATTTGAAAATAGTGGCAGTTTTACTTCTTCCTTTCCAATTTGGATATTTAAATTTTTTCTTGCCTTATTGCTCTGTTTAGGGCTTCCAATATTATGTTAAATAGGAGTCGTGACACAGGGCACCCTTGTCTTGTTACTGTTCTTAGAGGAGTAGCTTTCAGTTTTCCCTGTTAAGTATGATTATAGCTGTGGTTTTGTCATATGTGGCCTTTATTATGCTGAGGTACTGTCTTTCTATACCCACTTTATTAAAAGTTTTTATCATAAATGGATGCTGAACCTTTCGATTGCTTTCTCTGAATCTATTGTGATGATCATGTGATTTTATTTTATGTTTTTAATTTTTCATTTTCTTAATGTGTTGTATCATGTTGATCAATTTGCAGATATTGAACCATCCTTGTATTCCTTGAATAAACCCCACTTGATTGTGGTGTATGATCCTTTTAATGTATTGTTGTATTTGATTTGCTACTATTTTGTTGAAGATTTTTGCATCTACATTCATCAGTGATATTGGCCTGTAATTTTATTTTTTCGTGTTGTCTGGTTTTGTTATCAGGATTTTGACCTCCTAAAATGAATTAGGAAGCATACCCTTCTCTTCAATTTTTTGGAAGAGTTTGAGACTAGGTTTTAAATCTTTGAATGTTTGGTAGAATTCACTAGGGAAGCTGTCTGGTCCTGGACTTTTTGGGGGGTGAGGTATTTGATTACTCTTTCAATTTCATTACTAGTAATCAGTCTATTCAGATTCTCTATTTCTTCTTGATTCAGTTTTGGAAGGTTGCATAATTCTAAGAATTTATCCATTTGTTCTAGGTTATCCAGTTTGTTGGCATATAGCTTTTCACAGTATCTTCTTATAATCCTTTTATTTCTGTGGTACCCATTGTAATTTCTCCTCTTTCATTTTACTTTTCTGTCTTCTCTCTTTTTCTCTTTAATCTTCTGTCTGGATGATCTATCCATTGATGTAAGTGGAGTGTTAAGATTCCATACTATTATGGTATTACTGGCAATTTCTCCCTTTATGTCTGTTAATAATTGATTAATGTATTTAGGTGCTCCTGTGTTGAGTGCATAGATATTTACAAGTGTTATGTCCTCTTGTTGGATTGTTTCCTTTACCATTATATAATGCTCTTCTTTTGCTCTTGTTATACTTTTTGTTTTAATGTCTGTTTTATCTAAGTATCACTACCCCAGGTTTCTTTTCTTTTTCATTCACATGGAATATCTTTTTCCAACCCTTCACTTTCAGTTTGCGAGTGTCTTTAGATCTGAAGTGTGTCTTGTATGCTGCATATGTATGGGTCTTTTTAATCCATTCAACCTCCCTATGTCTTTTGATTGGGGCATTTAGTCCATTTACATGTAAAGTAACTATTGCTAAGTATGTACTTATTTCCATTTTGTTACTTTTTCTGGATTTTTTTTTTTTAATGGGGAAGACCAGCCCTGAGCTAATGTCCGTTGCCAATCCTCCTCTTTTTTTTTTGCTGAGGAAGACTGGCCCTGCGCTAACATCCATGCCCATCTTCCTCCACTTTATATGGGACGCCACCGTGGCATGGCTAACAGGCAGTGCGTCGGCCGGCAGCCGGGATCCAAACTCACGAACCTCTGGATGTTTTTATAGTTCTTCTCTGTTCTTTTATTTTTCTCTTGCTGTCTGCCTTTGTAATTTGGTGACTTCTTTAGTGCTATATTTGGGTTCCTTTCTCTTTACTTTTTGTGTATTTATTATAGGTTTTTGCTTTGTGATTACCACGAGGTTCATATATAATAACCTAAGTAAATAGCAATCTATATTAAGTTGATGGTCTCTTAAGTTTGAGTGCATACTAAAAGCTGTACACTTTTATCCCCCTCACCATGTTTTATGTTTTTGACATCATATTTTACCTTTTAATTTTGTGTATCCTTTAATCTTTTATCATAGATACAGATGACTTTAGTACTTTTGTTTTCTGACCCTCATACTAGTTTTATGGGTGGTTGATCCCCTACCTTTACTATATATTTGCCTTTACCAGTGATATTTTTTTCTTTTATAATTTTCTTATTCCTATTTGTGGTCTTTTCTTTTCCACTTAAAGAAGTCCCTTTAACATTTCTTGTAAGGCTGATGATAAATGCTTTAATTTTTGCCTGTTTGAAAAACTATTTCTCCATCCATTCTGAGTAATAACCTTGCCAGCTAGAGTATTCTTGGTTGTGGGTTTTTTCCTTTCAGCACCTTGAATATATCATGCTATTCCTTTTTGTCCTATATGGTTTCTGCTGAAAAGTCAACTGATAGCCTTAAGGGGTTTTCTTTTGTGTATAACTTCTTGCTTTTCTCTTGCAGCTTTTAGGATTTTCTCTTTATCTTTAATTCTTGACATTTTGTGTGTGTGTGTGAGGAAGATTAGCCTTGAGCTAACATCAGTTGCCAATCCTCCTCTTTTTGCTGAGGAAGATTGGCCCTGGGCTCACATCCATGCCCATCTTCCTCTATTTTATATGGGGCACTGCCACAGTATGGCTTGACAAGCAATTGTTGGTCTGTGCCTGGGATCTGAACCTGTGAACCCTGGGCCACCAAAGCAGAGTGTGCAAGCTTAACTGCTACACCACCAGGCTGGCCCCAATTCTTGACATTTTAATTATAATGTATCTTGGCATGGGTCTCTTTGGGTTCATCTTTTTTGGACTCTCTGTGCTTCCTGTACATGGATATCTGTTTCCTTCCCCACATTAAGGAAGTATTTAGCTATTATTTCTTCAAATAAGTTATCTGCCCCTTTTTCTCTCTCTTATTCTTCTGGGACACTGATAATGCAAATATTATTATGCTTGCCATTGTCTCAGAGGTCCCTTAGACTGTTCTCATTATTTTCAATTCTTTTTTCTGTTCAGCTTGAGTTATTTCCCCTACTCTGTCATCCAGGTGGCTGATCCATTCTTCTGTGTCATCTACTCTGCTGTTGAGTCCCTCTAGTAAATTTTTCATTTCCATTATTGTAGTCTTCGGCTCTGATTGGCTCTTTTTTATATTTTCTAATTCTTTGTTGAAGTTCTCATTGTGTTCATCTATTTTTCTCCCAAGTTCAGTCAGCATTTTTACAACAATTAGTTTGTACTCTTTATCAGGTAGATTTTTAATCTCTGTTTCATTTAGTTTTTTTCTGAAGATTTGTCCTGTTCTTTTACTTGGAACATATTTCTCTATCTTCTCATTTTGCCTACTTCTTTGTGCTTATTTCCATGTATTAGGTAGATCTGCTACATCTCCCAATCTTGAGATGTGACCTTATGTAGGATATGCCTTATGGGGCCCTGTAGAATGCTCCACTCTCATCACCTGTGCCAAATGTTCCAGGTGTGTCCCCTCTGTGGGCTGCATGCGCCCTTCTGTTATGGCAGGGCTGCTATTGCTGTAGGTATGTGGGTAGGCTGGGCTGGCTTCCAGGACAGCTGGTTGTGAGTCCCAAACATGTATGGCTGCTACAGGCATGTTATTGAATGAGGCAAGCCCCCAGCATGGCAGGCTGCAATGTCTGGTAACACACAACTACTGAAGTTTTGCAGGTGAGTGAGCCAGGCCCCAACTGAGGCTGATTGCTAGGCCTGCTGGTGCACAACTGCTGCAGGCCCCTAGTGTGGCTGGCTGCATGGCCCTGCAGCACTTGGCTGCCTCAGATGCATTGGTGGGCAGGGAAAGCTTCCAGTGAGGCTAGCTACATGGCACATGGCTGTTGCCAGCTTGCTTTTGGGTGGGGTAGGCCTCTGGTGCAAACTGACTACATGTCCCTGTGGTACCTCAGGTGTGCTGGTGGGTAGGGCCAGCCCCAGGCACAGCAGCTTGCAATTGTTTCAGGCTTTGGTAGGTGGGGTGGATCCACTGTGTGGCTGTTTGTAAGGCCCAGCAGTACAAGTCTGCTGTGGGCTCGCTGGTGGGCAGGGCCAGTCCCTAGAACAGGCTGCCTGCTGCCTGGCTGAGCTCAATTGCCTCAGGTGCTCTAGTGAGTGGGACAAACTCCTGTTCTAACAGGCCAGAGGAAGGATTCCAATGACACCTGCCAGCATCTGTGTCAGCATGGCTGAACTAGGTCATAATAATGGCTGCCATCAGTGGCTCAGTCCCTGGGGGTGGGCCCAGGTGCCTCCTGACTCTCCAGGATGCTCTCTGAGTTTAGTAAGTGAATCTCTTACCAATGGACTCTGCACTTTTCTATCTGGTGTTTCATGTTGGTTTCCTGGTCAAGTGAGTCTGTGAGTGGGCCCTTTTAGAGCATGTATTCCTTTCCCTGAAGTTCTATGGCTTTCCTTTAAGTATTTCCCATTGGTTTTCAAAGCCAGATGTTTTGGGATCTCATCTCTCTTGTGCTAGATCTAAGGTCTAGAGTGCCTAATGTGGAGCTTACATACCCTGCTCTTCTGGGAAAACTTTTTATGTTTGAGATTGTTCCAGACTATGAATTGCTGTGGCTAGAGTGTGGTTTTTTCCTCAGCAGGACTGTATCTCTGCCTCTTCTACCCTTGTCTCTGTTGTCCCTTTTGTGGAGATTCTTCTCATCCAGTTTCCAGATCTCTCTCAGAGGAAATTGTTCCACAGAGAGTTGTAGGTCTGTTGCGACTGTGGGAGGAGGCGAGTTCAGGATTCTCCTATACCACCATCTTCCAAACAGCTGCAGTTTGCCTCTTCTACTTTCCAGAGTCCACTTCCCTTGACTCTTGGCACTCTTCCTCCATTTCAAAGCCAGCAACTTCAAGCAGAGTCCTTCTTTATGCTACCAACTCTCTGGTTCTCTTTTCCATAATCATATCTCCCTCTGACTCTTTCTTTCTGCCTTCCTCTTCCAATTGTAAGGACTCTTGTGATTAAAATGGAATTGTGTTCTTAAACTTATTTTCAGATAATTCATTGCTAGCATATAGAAATACAATTGATTTTGTATATTGCTCATATATCCTTCAACCTTCATGAACTTGTTAATTAGTTCAACCAGGTTTCTGTTTTTTTCCTAGTGTTTTCTATGTGACAGATCCTGTTACTTCTGAACAGACACAGTTTTATTTCATTCTTTCAAATCTAGTTGCATTTTTTTCATTTTATTGCCTAATCACCCTGACTAGACCCTCCAGTATAATGTTTAATAGAATTGGAGAGAGCAGACATTGATTTTCTTGTTCCTAAGCTTGGGGGGGGAAGCATTCCATCTTTAGTCATAAAGTATGATGTTTGCTATGGATTTTTAGCAGATTCTCTTTATCAGGCTGAGGTACTTCTTTTCTGTTTTTAGTTTTTTGAGTGTTTTTAGTCATCAAGAAGTGCTGATTTTTTTTGAGTGTTTTTCTGCAGTTGTTGAGAATCAGCTTCTACAGAAGTGTTTAAACCAAGAACTCATCTTCCTTCTCTGTTTCTCCATGCCTCTCTCACAAGCACACAGAATCTCTGAGTGTAAATTAGATGTGAAATATTAAAAACTTGCTGTAAGATAGATGATTGAATAATCAAAGCCTCTTGATCACAAGTTATTCTTGCATCTGGTTGGTGTGCATTTGGATGTGGATCATCATCCCCTAAAAAGTGGCGATTAGAAATTCAACTATTAATGATATCTTCCAAGGATGGGGGCTACCTATGATGTATATACTCCACATTTTTTTTTCCTTGATTACTATAGAGCAGAAGTATTGGTATCAGAGAGGACTGTGCAGGAAATAAAGTATATCAAGGCCAAATAAAGTATGTGGCCAAAATGAAACATAAAACAAGCAAAACTTTATTTACATAAGAAATATGATAAAGGAAGTAAAATATATTTTGCCCAGACTTTCCTGATGCTTATTTCGGTGTTCCAGAAATATTGCTTCTGATTCATTTTCAGAGGCCTCTCATACCACCTTTTCTGTTTCAGGAGTCTGGATGGTGACTCTTGCCTACCTGCCTCACGTGTGTGAGTCCTCATTTCCACATATTGGCATAATATTCCACATTAAAGTTGAGGGGGTTCCGGGAGGCCTGTGTGTGACTTAGGCCAGGAAAGCATCTGACCGGCTGTTCTCAGAATTCTGGAGCCGCTGCAATGCCCAGATTCGGCCTAGGAGTGTTTACAAGGTTCAGGAAGAACCACATCTATTGGTAGAAAGAAAGAAAACCCTACTGAGGATAGGCGTTCCTGCACGCTAGGCGGAAACTACCCCATGCCCTCCCACCTGCCCAGCAGCCGGGCTGGTTTCTCCGGCGGAACCTGGGGCTGGAGGGGCGGAGCGGGAGGGACTCGGAGGGCCGGCGGGAACAATCATAAAATGCTGTTCGCAGTCGCTGCCAGAGGGGGTGCGAGACCCGGCCTGCCCCCGCACGCCACCCCCGGGATCCCGCGGGGAGGCCCCGCTGGGGGAGCTCCTGGCCTGTCCGCGGTGACGCAGGGCACCCGGGGGGGAGCGGCGGGGAGGGCGCGCTCCCGGGTCTGCCGAGGTGAAGGGCCCGGGCACTGGCAGCGGGATTGCTGAAGTCCCAGAGGAACCTGGGAGGCCTCCAGCAAACAAGTATTCTATCTTCTTTTTTGACACCCATGAAACTGCATTTCTAGGTCCCAAAGACCTTTTTCCGTATAACAGATACAAAGACAATTTGGAAAGCCAAACAAAAGGAAAGAATTTAGTGAAGGATTATGGTATATTGAAAATAACCCCAGAGTAAAGTTTACTGGATACCAGGCAAGTCAGCACAGAAACCGAGGGAGTTTCTGTTCAACAACTTATATGCAACTGTACACAAACGTAGTTTCTATATGTGAAGTTGGTATTTTTGTGTTCCTCTGAAATAAAAGCAGTGTTTTTTTCCCCCACTGCCAATACAATTTGAGCTAATCGCTCAAGGTGGATACTTTACATTTTAAAGCTAGAATCAGCAGTAGCCCTATGGGAAACCAGACAAAGTGTTGACTTTTAAGTATAGACTTTTAAAATGAACTATTGTTTTCTTTTGGAACTAGAATTAGAATAGCTAATATTCATCCAGAAACCATTATTATGTGTACAATATTGTTGCTATTGTAATTATAGAGAATTTTATTTATTTTTATGCCATCTTATTCTGTGAGAACACAGTCAGTTTGGGTTTTATTAATCTGTTATATTTGTCACTGGAACATCTTTCACGTATTCGAGGTTTGTAGTTGAAAAGTTTCCTGTAAAAAAATTTTAAAAAAGTATTGTTTTTACAGAATAAATTTATTGGAATGTGTACTGGGAATAAGATTTGAGGTTGTAAACAACTAAGTTTAATTTGGCTTCATATATATAATGTGAGGTATTAATGTAATTCATATATTAAAGAAAGAATTGTTAACAGCAGGTTGACAATACAAAAAAAATTATTGAATTGAGCTTCTATGATGAGCAGGACATTGTGATTACAATTTTCTTTTGATTTTCACCACAACCCTGAGGAGTAAGTATTGCCATATCCACTTTTACAACCGAAGAAACTGAAACTCAACAAAATTAAATCACTTGCCCAAGCAATTAGCCGCAGATCATGTCCTCCAAACGCAGAAACCTTGTTACGCCTTTTATACTCTGACATCTCTGTTGGGTGTCAGATCTGCCCTGCTCTCCAGGACTGATCACACTGGCCTCCCAGCAGATGAATCTGGCTCAAGAGGAATCAAAGGCGCTTGGGTCAAGGGGTCCAGGGGCATCAGTCTCAAGAACAGCAGTTCAGGAGGAGGAGACGGCCTGAGAAATTCAGTGAAGATGTGACTACATTTGTCAGTTGAATTTTAGGTATCTACAGCTCCCTTTTCTCTCTTTTTCCCTCCCTCTCTCCCTCCTTCTCATTATGATACACACACACTCGGTCACAGCAGCCCAGGGCCGATTCCCACTCCTCCAGAGCATCCTGCCTTTACATCCTCCCCATCTGTCTGGCCGAAGGGTCTCTTGCAGACAGCATCCAGAGATGAGTCTCCTGGCATGGCAGGGCCTCAGCTGTCAATTCAAGCCCTGCCTTGCTTCCTCTCTCTGCCTTCTCCCTGGACCCTATGGTTGGGCTGGACACTGCTTCTCCCCGCTGCCCTGCCTGATGTAGGGATGTGTCTTTCCTTCCTGTATGTGGCTGAGAGATTTTCACAAGGACAACCACTGTGCAGAGGTAGCTGCCTGAATGTTGGTAAAGGGCAGCTGAAAGCCCAGAGGAGAGAAGGTATCTAAGGAGTAGAGGCCTCATTCCTAGCCAGGTTGGCCTCCCTTTCCCACACCTGTCACATAGGACTGATGATTTCTGACCTGCCTCCTTTACCAGGACTATGGGGGAGAGAAAGTAATGGATGAGAAAGCACCCTACAACCTGGACAGCACTAGCACTGTGTCGGTATTTTTATTGCTCTTAGCATTATTCCAACCTACATGTGGGATCTTTTTATTTTCTGAAATACTACAAAATAGTTTAGTGTAAAGTAAGTGTTCCTCCCATTCAGACTCCAGTTTGTTGCCCAGAACTAAGTATTGTTAATGGTCTTCTGTGCATCCTTCCAAAAATTTTCTGTGCACAATGCAATTTTAAGTGTGTCTGTGAATGTGTGTGTTCATGGTAGCATATTCTACTCCACTTCTGCCGAAAAGAAACACAATGAAAACCACTGATGAAATTTTGAATTTTCTAGTTAGCAAGTATTAAAAAGTAAAAAGAGAGGTGAAATGACTTAATAATATATTTTATTTAACCAATATATCCAAAATGTTATCATTCCACCATGTAATAAATATAAAAATTATTAAGGATGTGTCTACAATTTTTTATTCATACTTAGTCTATACAATTCAATGATAATGAAAATTGCAAAATAACCTGTAAAAGTGTGGGAGATAAAATGTTAAGAAAAAAGCTAGACACAGATGTGAATGTGGACTATGAACCTAACTGTACCAACCTATTCTTTATGCCTAGGACCAAGGACTAGATGAGAAAATGGGAAAAGGAAGCAGTGATTTTCAGTGTGCTAGGATTGTGAGGAATTGTTGCTTCTATTTTTTAACCTATCATGTTAACAGGTCAGTTGTATTAACTATATGCACCTTGTTGTGTAACAGATCTTCAGAAATTTTTCATCTCTCAAAACTAAAACTCTATATGCATTGAACAACTCACCTTTCCACCCGCCCCCTGGCCCTAGTAACCACCATTGTGTTTTCTGTCTATGATTTTGACTACTCTAGTTACCTCATATAAGTAGAATCATGCAGTATTTGCTTTTTGTTACGAGGTTATTTCACTTAGCATAGCATCCTCAAGGCTCATCCAGGTTGCAGCATATGACAGAATTTCTTTCTTTTTTAAGAATGGATAGTATTTCAGTATATATATATACTAAATTTTTAAAATCTATTTATCTGTTGGTAGACATTTAGATTGCTTCCTCCTCTTGACTATTGTAAATAACGTTGCAATCGACATGGGTGTGCAAATATCTCTTAGAGATCCTTTGGATATATACTCTGAAATATCTCTTTTTCAATCCCTTTCAGTGTACACCCTAAAATGGGATTACTGGACCATATGGTAATTCTATTTGTAATATTTTAAGAAACTATTTTTCAGAGCAGCTGCACCTTTGTGCATTACCACCAGTTGCATTCACAAGGGTTCCAATTTATCCACATCCTCACCAACACTTGTTCTTTCTGTTTTTTGTTTGTTTTTTGGAGTGACCATGCTAACAGGTGAAAGGTGATGTCACATTATGGTTTTGATTTGCATTTCCTTGATGAGTAGTGATGTTGAGTAATTTTTCATATGCTTGTAGTCCATTTGTATATCTTCTTTGGAGAAATGTCTATCAAACTCTTGGCTCATCTTTTAATTGAATTATTTGCTTTTTGTTGTTGTTGCTCTTGTTGCTGAGTAGTAGGAATAAATTTGTATATTCTAGACCTTGAGCTTTTATTAGATATATAGCTTGGAAATATTTTCGCCTATTTCATTGCATTTTCACTCTGTTGATTGTTCCCTTTTCTACACATAAGTTTTTACGTCTGATGTAATCTCTTTTATCTATTTTTATTTTTGTTGCCTATGCTTTTGGTGTCATATCCAAGAAATCATTGCCAAAACTAATGTCATGAAGCTTGTCCTCTATGTTTTATTCTAGGAGTTTTATAGTTTCAGGTCTGATGTTTTGGTCTTTAATCAATTTTCCGTTAATTTTCTGTACATGGCTAATGTAAAGGTCCAACTACATACTTTTGCACGTAGACATCCAGTTTCCCAGCACTATTTGTTGAAGAGACTATATTTTCCCCTTTAAATCCTTGGCAGACTTGTCAAAGATCATTTGACCATGTATGCAAGCATTTATTTCTGGGGTCTCTATTCTGTTCCATTGTCTGTATGTCTGTCTTTATGCCAGTCTCATACTGTTTTGATTACTGTAGCTTTGTAATATGTTTTGAAATCAGGGAGTGAGAGGCTTTCAGTTATGTTTTTTCTTCTTCAAGATTGTTCTAGGTAGTTGGTCTTTTGAGATTACATGTGAATTTGGCATGTTTTTTTTTTCTAATTCTGTGAAAAATGCCATTGAGATTTTGATAGGGATGCTTTGAATGTGTAGATTGCTTTGGGAAGTATAGGCATTTTAACAATATTAAATCTTCCAAACTATGAACACAGGATGTCTTTCCATCTATTTGTGTTGTCTTTAATTTTTTTTGCAGTGTTTTATAATTTTTCACATATGAGTCTTTCACCTCCTTACATAATTTGTTCCTAAATATTTTATTCTTTTTGATGCTATTTTAAATGTGATGGTTTTCTCAATGTCTTTTTCTGAATGTTCATTGTCAGTGTATGGAAACAAACTTACTTTTGTATGCTGATATGTATCCTGCAACATTACTGAATTCAGTCATTATTAGTTCTACTAGTTTTTGGTGGCGTCTTTATGGTTTTTTATATATAAGTTTATATCATGTGCAGAGACCCTTGAACTTTTTTTCAGATTTGGATGCCTTTTATTTCTTTCTCTTGCCTAACTGCTCTGGCTAGGACTTTGAGTAATATGTTGAATAGAAATGATGAGAGTGGACTATCCTAGTTTTCTCTCTGATCTTCAAGGAAAAACTTTCAGCTATTCACCTTTAAATATGATGTTAGCTGTGGGATTATAAGGCCTTTATTGTGTTGAGGTACATTCCTTCTATACTTAGCTTGTTACATGTTTTTATCATGAAAAGATATTAAATTTTGTCAAATGCTTTTAATGCATCTGTTAAGATGATCAGAGGATTTTTATCCTATATTCTGTTAATGTGATGTATCAGATTTATTGACTTGTGTGAGTCAAACTATCCTTGTATCCCTGGGATAAACTCCACTTGATCATGGTGTATCATCTTCTTCATGTGCTCTTGAATTGTGTTTGCTAGGTGTTTTTTTTTTTTTTTTTTTTTTTTTTTTTTTTTTTTTTTTTTTTTTTTTTTTTTTTTTTTTTTTTTTTTTTTTTTTTTTTTTTTTTTTTTTTTTGAGGATTTTGTATCTATGTTCATTAGGGCTATTGACCTATAATTTTCTTTTCTTGTAGTATACTTGTCTGGCTTTGGTATCTGGGTAATTCTGGTCTTGTAAAATGAATTTGGATGTGTTTCCTCTTCTTCAATTTTTTGGAAGAGTTTGGGAAGGATTGGCATCATTTTTTTCTTTAAATGTTGATAGAATTCACCCATGAAGCCATCTGGTTATGGGGTTTTCTGTGTTGGGAAGTTTTGATTACTACTTCAGTCACCTTACTTATTTCTGATCCACTCAGATTTTCTATTTCTTTGTGATTCAGTCTTGGTAGGTTGTATGTTTCTAAGAATGTATTCTTTTCTTCTAGATTATCCAAACTTTCGGGGTGCAATTGTTCATAGTAGTCTCTTGTGACTCTATATATTTCTGTGCTATCAGTTGTGGTGACTCCTTTCATTTTAATTTTATTTGTGTCCTCTTTTCCTGGTTAGTGTAGCTAAAGGTTTGTCTATTTTGTTTATCTTTTTGAAAAAACAACTCTTATTTTGGTGATCTTTTCTATTGTCTTTCTAGGCTCTATTTCGTTTATTTATGCTCTAATCTTTACTATTTTTTTCCTTTTGCTAACCTTTGGCTAAATTTGTTCTTTTTCTAGTTTTTCTAGCTTCTTGAGGTGTAAAGTTAGGTTGTTCATTTGAGATCTTTCTTTTTGCTTAATGTATCCATTTATTGCTTTAAACTTCTCTCTTAGAACTGTTTTTGCTGCATCCTATACATTTTTGTGTGTTGTGTTTCCATTTCTTTAACTCAAGATAATTTTTTATTTTCCTTTTGATTTTTTATTTGACCCATTGTTCAGAAGTGTGTTGTCTAATTTCCACATGTTTGTGAATTTGCCAATTTTCTTCTTGTTATTGTTTTCTAGTTTCATACCTTTGTGGTTGAAAAAGATACTTGGGATGATTTCCATTTTCTTAAAGTTGTTAAGATTTGTTTTGTGGCCCAACATGTTATCTATTCTGAAGAATGATCCATGTGTGCTTCAGAAAAATGTGCATTGTGCTGTTGTTGGATGGAACGTTCTAGACAGGACTTTTAGGTACTTTTGTTCTATGGTGACTTTTCACTCTGTTGTATCCTTATTGATTTTCTGTCTCAATGTTCTATCCATTGTTGATAGTGGGATAATAAAGTCCCCTACTATTTCTGTATTACTCTATTTCTCCCATAATTTCTGTTGATGTTTACTTTATATATTTAGATGCTCCACTGTTAAGTGCAGTATATTCACAACTTTTATATCCTCTTGACAAATTGCCTCTTTATCAATATATAGTGACCTTCTTGTCCTTTGTGAACAGAGTGTGACTAAGAAATTATTTTGTCTGACATAAGCATAGACACTCCTGCTCTCTTTTGGTTACTATTTGCATGTAACCTATTTTTGGATCCCTTTACTATTACCCTATATATGTCTTTAAAACTAAACACAGTGTCTTATAGATAGCGTATTGTTGGATCTTTTTTGTTTTGTCTATTCAGCCATTCTGTGTCTTTGATTAGAGCATTTAATCAATTTACCATTAAAGTAGTTACTGAGGGGTTAGGACTTAGTATTGCCAATGTTTTTCATTGTTTTGTTACTGTTTTGTAGTTCCATTTTTCCTCTCTTGCTGTCTTCCTTTGTGATTTGTTGATTTTTTTTTGTAATTGTATGATTTTACTTCTTTCTCATCATCTATTGTGTACCTACTAGATAATTTTCTTTGTGATTTTCACGAGGCTTACATAAACTATCTCATACCTGTAATCAACTGATTTAAAGTAATAACAACTTGACTTCAATTGCATATAAATATTTACACCCTTCTTTCTCCTCTCACACACATTTTATGCTTTGATGTCACATTTTACATATTGTTATATTGTGTACTCATTAACATATTATTGTAGCTATAGTTATTTTAATACTTTTGCTTTTAACATTCATATTATAGTTAAAAGTGTTACACACCATCATTACAGTGTTGGAATATTCTCAGTTTGACTATATATTACATTTACCAGTTAGACTTATACTTTCCTGTTGTTACTTAGTGTATTTTTATTCAATTGGAGGAACTCCCTTGAGAATTTCTCATAAGACAGGTCTAGTGTTGAAAAATTCCCTCAGCCTTTGTTAGTTTGGGAATGTCTTTTCCTTATCTTCATTTCTAAAGGACAGCTCTACTGGATACAGTATACTTGATTTGCAGTTTTTTTCTTTCAGCACTTTGGGTAGGTCATCCCACTCCCTTCTGGCCTCCTTTCTGCTGAGAAAACTACAACCCTCTTAAATGTTATGAGTCACCTCTCTCTTACTGATTTCAAAAGTTTCTTTTTGTTTTTGACTTACTACAATTTAATTATGTGTGTGTTGGGGTATTATTTATCATGTTGAACTTGTTAAGGTCCTTTGAGCTTCAAGAATCTGGATGTCTGTATCTTTTCCAAGATTTGGAATTTTTTCAGCCATTATTCCTTTAAATAAGCTTTCTGCCCATTTCTTTCTTCTCCTTCTGGGACTTCCATAGCGTGTATAATTATTCTCATGATGGTGTCCCATAGATCTTGTACACTTTTTTCACTACTTTTTCCTTTTGTTCTTCTAACTGGGTAATTGCAAATGATCTGGCTTCAGCTTTGCTGATTCCTTATTCTGCATGATTAAATCTGCTGTTGAAGCTCTCTGTTAAATTTTTCAGTGTTGCCATTGTACCATGATTTCTGTTTGGTTATTGTTTATGATTTCTATTTCTGTATTAATCTTATTTTGTTTATGCACTATTTTCCTAAATTCATTTAGTTGTCTGTGTTCTTTGCATCTCATTCAGCATCTTTAAGATGATTATTCTGAATTCTTCGTCAGGTAATTCATAGATCTCCATTTTTTTGTTGGGTCACTGGAGCTTTATTTGTTACCTTTCATGGTGTCATGTTTGACTGATTCTTTCTGATCTGTGTAGCTCCGTACTGTTGTCAGTACATTAGAAGAAGAAAGTACCTCTTCAAGTCTTTACAGACTGGGCTCCCCTGGTAAAATTTTCCTGTCAGGTCCCTGGTTTGCTGGGTTTACCTCCAGGGTCACAGTCATACATATTGGAGATGAGTCATGTGGTGCTGCTGGGTCCACAGTGGTGTCTATGCTTTCCAGGCCTGTTACTAGGGGCTTGGGCAAGCTGTATCCTGTCTGGTCCCTGGTTGGATGGGACTACATCCAGGATATTGGTCAATAGGGCTGGCACTGGGACAAAAGTCTACTTCAGGGTCTGCATTTGGGTCTGCAGGGCGTGGGCCTGTTTCCAGGTGTATTGATGGGTAAATCTCCTGCCAGATTCCTGGGATGGCTCCTGCCAGATCACTGTGTGGGTCACTGGGTGGGTAGGACTGGCTCAGTACCATGGCTGAGAGGTGTTATAACTAACTCACAGGGCTGGTTAAGGATCCACAGCCAGATTGAGGTCTGCAGGCCCTACTTATGAGGTACAGATGGAGTGCCTCCTGCAGGGTCCCTGGATGGGCACAACTGCTCCCTGACTGCTGCTGAGGGAAGCTGGAGCCAAGTTACAGAGCTGCTTCAGAATCCATGGCTGGACCCAGGTTAGTGATTTGCCTTTAGGGGCACAGATGTGTGTGTCTCCTGCCAGGTCCCTGGCAGGCATAACTGCTATTGAGTGTGGCTGAAATGGCCTGGAGCCAGATTTCAGGGCCAGTAAAATTGTTCCACACTTGGAACAATTCCAGAGGGCCACCTCTGGGGACACAGACGGGTGTGTCCCCTACTGGTCTCTCTGTAAGCTGGTCTGTTCCTGGGCCACAACTAGGGGAGCTGAAGCTCAGTTATAGGCCACGTCAGGGTCCACAGCCAGGAGCATGGCTGACAGGCCTGTTCCCTAAAACACAGACAAGCATAATTTCTCCTGGGTCTCTTTGTGGTTGTTGCCTATGGCAGGACAAGGCCAAATGGGGCTACAACCAATTCAACAAGGAAACAAGGCTGTTAGCAGCATAAGTTGCTCTCCTGTGTCCTTTTGTTTCAACATGAAGGACTCCCTTTTACAATTCTTGCAAGGCGTTTCTATTGGTGATGGTCTTCCTCAGTTTATTTATTTGGGAAAGTCTTGATTAATTTTTCATTTTTGAAGGACAGTTCTGCTGGATAATGCTTGGCTGGCAGATTTTTTTTTTTATTTTATCTTACAGCACTTTGAATATATCATCCCACTCCAGGAGGCAGGCCTGTAACGCTCTTGCTGAGAAATATGCAGATAATTTTACAGTAATCTTTTCTGATTCATTCATTCAAAGCTATTCACTCATTTAGGAAACAACATAGGCACTGAGGATAAAGAGATGTCCTGACAGGACTTGCTATCCCTTGGAGCCAACAGGCACAGACGTATAGGGACAGTAGACTCCAGAGAGTGTGAAAGGATTACAGGAGAAACATAAATGATGGGAAAGGAGAGGCAGGGTGCTAGAGGAAAGGCAGAGTGGTTAATTCAACTGCAGGGGGGACATTTGACCTGAGGTCAGTAGGGTAGTAGGATTACTATAGTTAGAGATGAGGAGAGGGCACAATAGGCAGCCCCCTTGCACAGATGAAATCGGGAAGCCACGAAAGGCAGGACATCTTAGGGGAAGAAGGAGAATCTCATATGGTGGCCATGCAGTTGCCTTAGAGGAGGGTCAGGGAGGGGGCACAAAGTGACGGCCAGATAGGTCCCTCCCTGAGAAAGCCCAGAAATTCAGGATATAAAATGTCGGCTTTTATCCCACAGGCAGCATTGTACCGTGTAATCAGATGGTCATTTGGGAGAATTCCTCTGGAGGACTTGGAACAATTCCAGCTGGGGGAAGGTCATTGTTCCAACAGACAATGGGCCAGCCACAATCTTTGCTATAACTGTAAAACCAGCTGTAACCACATCAGATTTCCTATTGTACAGGAACATCAAAACCCAGGGATCCCAGAATATATTACAGTCCCCACTAACACTTGTCCTGCTTAGTGCCCTCTACACTATATCTGAGCCAGTCCTCACACCAGTGCTGTGAGGTGGGGACAATCAGCTCCTGCTTACACATGAGGTCACACAGCTAGAATATGGGAGAGTTAGAATTTGACCACTAGTCTGGGGGCCTCCTGAGCCTGCCTGCCTAGCCATCTTCTCCTAAGAAAGGGTGCTGCCCCTCTACCACTGCCCCTTCATAGAAAAGCATTCCACAACTGCAACTACTTTATTTTCTACAACATGATGCTGGGTCAGGGTGCCTGCCTCTCCAGGCTGCTCATCAGCTGCATCCAGGGTACATGGCTGATTTCCCTCATAGACAAGGTCCTCATGCAGAATGGCTATAAGGCAGCAGACATGGGTAAGTGGCCCACCCCAATTGGCCACACATCTGAGGAGGGCTGGTCTTGCACCTTTGTAGAAGCTGCCTGGAGGTCAGGTATCACAGGCCCACAGCTCACACACTTTTTTTTTTAATCCACTCTATTTATTTATTTACACATGCATACATACAAGTAATACACGAATGAAAACTCATTGTAAACAATTTAAACAAGATGAAAATGCATAGAGCTAAAAGGTTCTATCTCTATTCATTACTGCTGCCTTCTTCTCATGATTCTAATGACTGCTCTAGAGGTAACATTTCTTCAGTTTCATATGTGTACTGTATATAGAAATATTCACACTCTTCACTTATATTCAGAGCTCATCTTCCCATTGAAGCTATAAAGCTGAGTAGGAAAAACACTCAACTCAGTGGTTAGAAGGGAATTTAAGGCTGTTAAATAGCTGCACATTTGACAGACCTTTGAGGTATAATGGAGGGCAAGTAAGAGATAGTGGAATTCTATCTGAACAATTAGAGGTTTAATTTATGAATGCATGGCTCTGAAATTTTTGAGAAAGAATTCATCACAGAATTAATGTTGTTAGTTGGAAACTGATTTAGTTAAGAAAATGGTCTGTTCAGTGGAAACATTTCTAAATCAAAGCCATTTCTGTGGAGCAAAGGTAGTTTTTGTTCTATTTCTGGCCCGTGTCCATTCATGCATGCACCCATTCATTATACGGCTGATGCCCCCTCCGTATTAGCCACAGCAGCTCCTGGCCCCTTTCAGCTTCAAGTTCCCCAGAAGATGGATGATTAGAATGTCATCTCCCAGAACCTTCCAGCTCCTTATATCTCATTTTCTAGATTCTCAGCAAATACACAGACACCATTTAGGAACAAATTGATGCTGTTTTATGTTATAAAAAGCATGAACTGGGCCATCCTTTGATCTATTGCCTGGGCTGACTTGCTTTCCAGATTTCAGGTGTCAGTGTATGGCATGGTCTATGTCTATGTGGATTGTTATCACAACTTCATGTTCATCAGCTTTTCTTATATCCTGATTATAGGCCACAGGGAGAAGAAGCTGCAGTAGCCATCAAATATTGATGCTTAGATCAATCAGTAGTTAACTCTCCTGTTTGAAAGTACACTGGGGTTGAACTCCAGGAAACAGGTACTCTAAGGCCTCCCTGGTATCCCCGAGATGTTTCAGGTTCCCCTTTCCCTGCACCTATTCTGCCACACTCCATGCATCGGGAGCCCTTCCATCTGGGAGATCAGGAAGCCTAGCCCCCAGTCAGCCTCACTGTGGGACCCCTGAGGCCTTGTATCCTTGTCCTTCTGAGTGCCTCTCTCTTTCCTGGAAATAATCTCAAGTTCTGCTAGCTGAGTCCTCCATTCCCCATTTGTTTGAGACTCCATCCGGATCTCAGGCTGCAGGCTTGATGCCCTCCATGATAGGGCTCAGTTTTTCTTAATCTGCCCCATTATTTACCACAAGTTTTTTGTGCCACCAACTCCTGCCCCCTCAAGGCTCTATACTGTGTACTCCCACCCCACTCACCCTTATCGCTGTGCTTCACCTTCTGCTGGGAAGCCCACCAGCTAGCCATGTCCTGTCTGTGGACATTCAGAACCAGTATGGACTGTGTTCATCTCTGTTCCCAACACTGTAGATACCCAGCTCTGTGGGACAACCTCACATCCCTCCAGCCATCTTCATGTTACCAGGAGTCCTGACCCAGCTCCTTCTTTCACATCTCACGCCAACTGGAAAGCTTTTCCAACAGCCTCTGAGAAGAACAGAGACAAGCTGCCCCTCCCTGAGTCCATCTGCTCTGATTCTATCCTATGTTCCCACATCTTGGCCAGGTCCAGGATAAGGTGGCTCCTGCCGCAGGCCCTGATCAACTACCCCTGCCTGGTCATGCTCAGAAAATCAAAACCAAGTCATGGGTCCTGTGAGTTTACTCAGATTCTGCAGAATAATCAGAGAGCTAACAATTGTCTCCAACATCTACTCCAAGGCCACTCCAGGATGTCTGCCCCTGACAGAAGATGCAAATTACCCAGCGTTGTCCCTTGCAGTGTGATAGGATGGCACAGCCACTATCTACCCAAATGGCATCAGCACTGGCTACTAATGGCTGGCCACAAGCTGAGCTCAGCTGGGGCGAGTGGTAAAGTTTCAGGTCTATCTCACTCCCTTGGCAAAAAGATCAGGACTAGTGAAGAGTTCTGTTGTTTAAACTTTGCTCAATAATAATTTCTACTCTACATGGTTCAGAACAGCCTTGGGGAGTAGCATGTTAAGAACCACTTATTTTGACTACAGGGTAGAACTTTGTGTTATTGAAGAAGGAGATAAATTATCTATATCAGGGCCTTTTAACTGTGCAACACTATCTTTCTCTAGAAGAAAATATGGCCTCAATCCAACAAGATTTCCATTGCTTCCTTCTTTCCAGGTCTTATGGTGACTGGGAAAGAAGAAAATTCATGACCCCAGTCTCTAATCTGGTAGGGTGAACAGGCGCACACTGAGCTCTCTCTCTCATGGCCACTGGGATGAGGAATGGTTCAGAACTTAGTCACAAAGAGGACACACAGCTTCTCTCAGTCAAGGATGGGGTCACCTGGGTAAGCCATCTGTCTGAGGAGGCAGACATGAAGTGGGCAGGCATTCTGGGTGGGAGACAAGATGAGTAATGGTGTGGGAGCAGGAGAGCCCCAGGCATGTTTGAGGAGAGTAGGCCATCTGTTTTGTGGGGTATAGGGTGTTGGGGCTGGATAGACCATTCCAAGCAGGTCCAGGTGGCAGCCTGGGAGACTTGGACGTTTCTCTTTGGATTCCAGGAGGACTCAAATCTAGGTAAAGGGTGAACACAAAGCCCCTAGAGGGGGCCTGAGGATGGAAACTCCTGCCTGCTCTTAGTCCATCTACAAATGATGTTCTTCTGGCTTGTCCTCTCCACAAGCATGTTTTAATGTCTTTACAAGTTTTTCCCCACTTCGTGCTGATGCAATTCCAGAGATTGAACTAGAAAACTGCAAGTTCCAAATATTTGGTCAAAGAGACATCAACAAGAGTAGTAGAAAATGTTTCATTCTCCTCCAAAGTGTGGAAAGGCAGCCACTGTCCTTGGGCACAAAGTGGTCCTGGCAATTGTTATTTTTAAAGACACTCACATTTCAGTGGTTGTTTTTCTGCCTGTGAAAGTACCTCCAACCTCTAAATCCCAGGAGTTCTAAGGGGTGTCTCTTCTCCTTGCCCAAGTTTATGATACTGAAATGAACCTGTCTTCTGAGGAAGGAGGACTTGGGCATCTTCTTTAGTATCCAGGGAGGAGGGATGGCCCTTCTCCCTTCTCATGAATACAATAATCTGATGACTGCAAGATTTCTCAATTCAAGGAGGAATGTGAGAGTCTGTAAATCACTTAAATTAACATAGGAAGTAAATGAACCAAACCACAACTCCCAGGCTGTAAAAAAAAGCCAGGACTTTAGTATAATAATACTCAAATCTAGCATTACTATTTACAACAATTAAATATTGTCACTCCAAATAGATAAATAGGCATTGGCGTAGAGGTGTTAGGAAGATGGGGCCACTGCACCTCGAGTGCCCCAGCTGTGTTCCTGCTACTGAAGAAGAGGTCACACTGCTACTGGACACGAATTTGCCCCTGAGCTTGACGATGGCTGGTTCCTCTTGGCCTTGAGAGTCTGCTGGCCAGCTAAGACTAGGGCTCTAGCTGGCAGGACAGGGTATAGCTATAGGACAGAGTGGCACCTGTGAGCTTAACATGAGCCACAATTCAGGTGTGTCCCTCCCAGTGTCTGCCCAGCAGCTGGAGCCCGGGAACCCCAGCCATCACCATGCAACAAGGTCTGGGAGCCATAGATGCAGGCTTTCTGGACTGGTCAGCAGGGAGAGTCCACCTCCCCCTCCCCCATCTCCTGCTCAGCCTCACCTCTCATTCTCACCGAACCACTTCATGTCCAAGAACCAGACCCCAGATTGCTCCTCAGGCTCTATGTTATAATTTCTGCAGCCGCCTAAATCAGCGTAATCTCCATCATTACTTTGTATTCCTGGGACCAGCAGGAAGGAGAGAATGCAGACAGGGCCTAGGCGGGGGATGATGTTGGGTCTTGTGGGAGGTGAGGAGTGCAGCAGGGTCCTGGGTCTTTGCACACATGGGACCCCTCCTTCCTTCCAATTCCACCTAGGCCCTACCCATTCTCAGAGATGGGTATAAATAGCTCCTACTCCAGGAAGTTTTCCTTGATGCCATCCCCCTACCCCTACCCACCAATGGGATGGGTCTCCCACTTCTCTGTTATCAAACTCCCACAATACATACAAGATGCAGGAGACGGAGCCAAGGAATGTTCTGCCCAGAGGCTCTCTGATTTCCAATCCCCTCCCCTTCTCCACAGGGAGGCCACAGCTGCTCACTTTATTCTTTTTCTGGTAGTTGATCATTCCTCTGGAAGGCAGACAGCCAAAGTGCATCAGAAAGAGCCCCCTTGCCATTACCAGCCCCCTATGCCCACTCATTCTCATGTTGCACTACCACCAGGTTCCAGGAGGGGGCCAGGCATGCAGAGAAAACAGGACTTGGACTTGGACGTAGACTAGGCTATTGGCGCCAGAGAGGGGGTCATGGGACCTGAGGCTCAAGGACCTTGTAGCATAACTCTGACGATAGATAGATGGGAAGGCTGAGGCCTCAGGCAGGAAGGGACTGCTCAATCACTTATGCCTTGCTTGACTTGAAGGGGCTTGGCTTCTCTCTCCTGCCCAAGGGCACCATCTGAGGAAGAGGCTGAGTCCAGCTCAGACAACACCTCATGCAGCTCTGCAGTTGGGCAGCTCCGCTGCTTCATCAGCTTAGGGAACTGGGACCGGTGTCCTATGTGGAGCCTCTCTTCACTCATCCCTATGATGGGCATAACATCCCAGCTCACAGGGGTGGCTGTGAGGCTCTCATGAGAGAAGGTTTGCTAAGTTTTGACAGCTCAGGGCAGTACTGGGGCTCTCTCTTTCCAAGCCTCAACCCTGGTCACCTCTGCCTCATCCACCTCCAGATAATCCTCCACTACAGTGTCCAGCATCACCAGGTCAGCGAGGATCATGCCAAAGGAGACAACACTCTGCGTCCCACTCTGGGGGTGGGATGAGCCCCTGCTCTCAGATGCCCCCACAGACCTTCCCCTGAAAACTCTTCACCTTCAGCCTCCTGCCTACCCCAGAGCTCCCAAGTGGAGCAGCCTAGGATCCTTAATACCCTCTCTTCAATTTTTCTGCCTTTCACACTTCAAGAACACCAGACTCCTCCTCATCACCTCCCAGAACCTGCTTCTGGGAAATCACAGGGTATTTGATCCTTAGCCCCTCCACTCTCCTAAATCCATCCAGCACCCAGCTCTCCAGGCCTCCTTCTGGTTATTCTAATGGAGGATTTCAGACACTGGCAACAAGAGGCAGGGGTGGTGGAGGAAGGCCCCTCCTCTCTTGATTTGAGGCCTCCAGCTGGGAGGGCAGAGCCCCCTCTCCTCTGACCCTGGAGGCCCTCCCCCACAGGCACACTCACCTTCTGCAGTCTCTTCTGGGCTCTCTGGAGGTTCATCGCCAGGGTGGAAAATTTGAAGGGCCACTTCTGCCAGGATCAAGGACAGGGACACTTAAGCTACCTTCCCCTCACCCAATTTTCCCCCACCACCTCTGACTTCAGACCCTGGACATCTGACCCAAGTCAGCTGGTACCAGTGCTGCCCCACCCTCCAGCATGCTCTAATTCCAGAACAATCCCAGCTCCAACACTCATTCAGTATGTGACCTTGGCCTGTGGCCTGGCCTCCCTGAGCCTGTTTTCTCATCTGAAAAGTATGAGAATTCCACCTACCTCACAGGGTCTCCTGAGGACTCAGTGTCATATGACTGTCATATGTCTTGTCTTCAGCCCTCCAGGTGGAGCA
Organism: Tapirus terrestris; assembly: GCA_004025025.1. NCBI lineage: Eukaryota > Metazoa > Chordata > Mammalia > Perissodactyla > Tapiridae > Tapirus > Tapirus terrestris. Next base: position 310,936 of record PVID01000638.1, read on the forward strand.
GGGCAGAAAGTTCTGCACATTCCTTTTCTCCCTTGAACCTCATCACCACTCTGTGAGGCCTGCACCACAGGATCATCGTCCTCCCATTTCCCTGATGAGGAGACAGAAGCCCAAACAGGGGCAGTGACTTGCTCAGGGGCCCAGAGAGGAGAGGATGCTTGTCCTGCTCAGCCAGAGACACTGTTCCAGCTGCTTTCACCTAACCCCCAGCCCCACTACTGACCAAAGTCCAGTCCTCTGGGCTCTCAAAGTGTGGCCAGCCCCCATCCAGACAGAGGCATGAATGGAGAGGGATGGGGTTTCTCAGGAACCTGATTGGGTGACTCTTGCCTTCCTCAGCCCCACTGGAGTCTCTGCCTCTCAAGCTCAAACTGAGGCCATGCCAAAGCCTTCAGGTCCCTAAAGAATCCCTCAGGACATTCCCCTGCATACCAGTCTTACTTTATCCACTCAGGAACCAGACCCCCGAGGTGTCACCTCTGACTGGTGGGTTAAGGGGTGACAGGAGACTTTGCTTCCACTTTTTCATGAAGCATCTGAGGTCTGCTCAGGAAGGATCTGCTAAGAATCCATCACTTCCCCAGACACTTCTCATAAGCCACCTGGGGCATGTGTTATTGCTGACTAGGCACCCAGGTGAGACTCTTGACTATGATAGACTAGCAGCAACTGCAATAGGGGCATAGTGGGGAGTCACACAATGCACACACATCTGTCTCTGGTCTAGCAATTTGGACCCAAGGCTGGGCAGCCCATTTGTACACCTGGCCCATGGGAACCCCTTGCAGTGCCCATACCGGGAGCAGGCAGGGTGCCCTCCCCCTTGGAGATGTGGGGAAGACAGAAAGAGCAGCAGAGGCCTGGGTTTCTGAGGACAGACTGGGCTGGTTTAGGAAAGAAAGTTTCCCCCACCCCCCCTACCCACCAGCCTTGAAGAAGCTCAGTGCTAAGGATGAACCCACATGGAAGCCAGAGATCTGCTAATTCTGCCAGCCCAGAATCCTCTCCTGAGACAGCCCAGCCACCACCACCTTATGCTATTACCAGGGCCTCCTGCCCCTCAAGCCCGCCCTACCTGCCCATGGACCAAACAGATCTTGACTGCCAGTAATCCAGAGAAGACTGGAATTTTTCAAGAAACTTGAAGTGAGAAATTTAAAAAATCACATCCTGCCCAGTCCCCTTTTTCCTCTCAGTCCTCCTCTCTTTCCAGACCTCCAGCCTCCTCCAACTCTACCTCAATGAGCAGTTCCCTGGTAAATGAGTTGTCTTCACTCCATGACTTTTAAAATTTGGGGGAGCTCTTCCTGAGGGGAACGGAAAGGGAGGAAAAGCTTAGGAACACCCTGTGGTGGATATATGTGCAAAACCCCTTTTATTTGGGAAACTTAAGATTCAAACCACTTTTATGAGGCTTTTCACTGGGCTCCTCTGAGACTAAGGTCTCTGTGGGACTGTGGAGGGGGCTTTCATGCTGGTCACCTGGGGTCTCCACTGCCATTTCTATTGAGCATCTCTGTACTGACCAGTTTTCATTTCAACTGGGCATAGAGTTCTGTTATTATAAAGAAAAAACTTGAAAATCTCCAGTTTGACTCAACTCACTATCTGACATTTAAGGAAACTGATTCCTGAAAGACAACTGGTGTCCAAAGGTCCCAGGGGGGATCAAAGACCTTGCCCACCATCCAGGCCCTGTCCCCAGGGTTTGCTGCCTCCCTGGAGGTCCCAGCTGACTAGGGGGCAATGGAAGACATGTGGGGGATCCTTTGTGCACCCTGGTCCTCCTATGGAGAGGTTTACCCACCTGAAACTTGTCCTCACATCTCCTCCAGATGGTGGTTTGAGATGCTCTGCAGAGCACAGAGGGTGCTGTGCAGTGAGGAGAAATTTCTGAGGACTTGACACTCCTGGGGAAGGGAAAAGAACAAGCTGTGAGGTGGGGAACTGGAGCCCTATTTGCTCTAGCTTCAGTCTCCTCAGTTTAAATCTCCCCTCCTGGGTGGGACAGATGCCCAGGGAGCCAAGGGAAACTTCAGTTGGCCCTAAATAGTAACACTTTTAGGAAGGAGGATTTTAGCTCAACCCAAGGAAGGGGCCAGGTAGGAAGTGAGCACCCCACCTCTGGGACATGCAAGTCAAGGTCAGTGTGCCCCTGGCAGGAAAGGCCTAGGGATGGTACAGGGACTTAGACTACATAGCCACATGACTCCATCCTGAGAGCTGATAAAGGAAAAGAGGCATTTCCTAAGGCTTCAGAGAGGGACTCCACTGGACCTCCCACAGGATACCTGGGCCACCTTGATCCAGTGATCCACCACACTGGCCCTGCCTAGGTTGTCATGCTTGGGTCCCTGAGGCAGGAAGTGATGATTCAGTTCACCACACTGTTGAACTTCATGAGTGTGTCATAGGCTGTGGGTGCCAGGTGCTCATTACTGGGATTGTTCTTCTTGCTTCAGGTAGATCCCAGGCACTAAAAGGGCACTACCATCTTAAACAGCTGGGGAGCAGGGGGAGTGTCACTCAGCCCTGCCACACCCAAGTTTAGTGCCCCAGGCAGGAATCACTGGTCAGAGCTGGAGCTCAGGAAGCTGAGGATGTGGCCTGAGCTTTGTGGAAGTCCTTGGGTCTTATTCTCTGTCCACTGATGGCACTCAGCACAAGATGACCAAGGACCCAATACTGGCAGAGAAGGAATGGGGCATTTGCACCAGCCCATCCTCACTAACTCCAAGCTCCTGAAGGTGGCTAGAGTTGGCTCATCCCAAGGGAGCTTCTTGCAACCATCCTGATCACCCCTCTGATCCTACTCCCCATTCAGGTGCGCAATCCCCTATGGCAGCTACAGCCATGGGCTTTGTTTGTCTCCCTTATAGTTAAGTACACATCTGGTTCTTAATAAGTACAGAGGCTGCTGAGCCTCCTGGGCAGATGGGTGGATGACCCATGGACCTGCTGCAGACAGTGAGCTCCCCTCTCTCACTGAATGGGCCAGGTCTCACACAGCTATCTGTTCTACCTCATGTAATCTGCAGAGCCACTCTGTAGCAGGTCCTGCTAGTGTCCATCTCTACAGTCCAAAGGTGGACAGCGAAGCCTTGGGGGTTAAGAAAACTGCCCAGGTCACACAATTGGTAAGTGATAGAGGTGGGATTTGGACCCAGATCATAGGAGTCTCAATCAGGGAAAGGCAAGTCTGGAGCAGTTGATGGCAGAGGGAATGCCTGCCCCAGCCCCACCCTGAGAGCCCAGCTGCTCACCGCATCCATCTGAGTCAACTGCTCTGCTACCAGCCTTGGAGGGAAGGCCATGATGTCAGGCTTCTCCTCACTCAGCCAGTTATTCCTGATTACACTCCACCGGCAGGAAGTCTCTGGGGCTGCAGCTGGCTTTGTCTCTGCTTTTGGAGCTGGAGCTGGAATTCCCACTAGAGCTGATGGTTTAGCTGACTTCAGCTCAGGAGCTGGCACTCGTGCTGACCTATATAACTGACTTTCTATGTGCCCTTCCAGAAAACAGGAAAGATCCCACTACCTTTAAAGGAATGCCCAGCCATGTACCCCACCCCAGATAGTCTTACTAGCCTGCAGTTCCCCTACCCTCTGGCTCTGCCTCAGTGTGCCCTAGAAGCTCCAGTTGTATGAGGAAAAGGAGGTATGGTGCTTCAGGTCTGTGCCAGACAAGTTGACCTGAACACCAGCCAACTTTCGCTTGAAACTGAAACAGCACAGGGGCTGCCAGGGATCCTGCAAGTACTGCTCAGGCCAGGTGCCCAAGATGGGAGAGGGTACTGGGCAGAGTCACGTGTGGAGCAGTAGAGGTCTGGCCTTTTATTCTACACCAGACTGCCACAGCACTCTTCTTCAGGTTGAGGACCCAGAGAATGGCCGCAGCCCACTCCCACCCACTCTGTGGCTGTCCTTGCAGTGGAAGGCCTGGTCATCAAACAGGTCAAAGAGGGAGGCTGTGTGAGTCTCATCTTCTGACTGACAGTATTCTCCCCAATCTCATGGGCATAGCAAACCCCATCCTCCATGCACATGAGCATAAGGACTGAGGTTTGAGGCAGATTTGTGAGCAGGCTGCTCACCACACCTCCTATTTTTGGCCTCGGTGGTGAGGGTCAGAAGAGGTGGATGAGGAGAGGGCAGGCAGATAAAGATTGGATTGTGGAAGGGATGGTCTCTCAAGGCCTAACTCAGCCCAGCCTCCCTTCTGCTTCCCGGGAAGGCTGGAACCCACTGCACACCTCTCTTTGACTCATTTATTTATGCAGGGGAAGCCCTCAGACCTCAGCCCTCTCATGGGAGTCAAAAGATTGTGAGACCCAGGTTCTGCGAGTCTCTCCCCAGCCACAGCCCCCATAGTCTCTCAGCCTGTTCCCTGGAGACAGGAGGCTCTCCTTCTGGACCCGAAGACCATCCTGAGGTTCATCATTCTTGTCAGAATATGGGAGGATGCATCCATATCTAGAAGAAGCCATGGGGCAATCATATCTAATGTACTATCGGTATGACTGCTTAAGATGTCTGAAGTGACTGTTTGACTCTCAGGCTAGAATTGAGCCCCAGGAATTGTGTTTGCTTCATTCACTGAATTATTTAATGTCTAGAAAAATGCCTTCATGTAGTAGGTGCTTAATATATATTGTTGAACAAGTGAACTCCAATCAAATCCTTCTCAGATATCTGAGTGGCCCTGGGGCTCCTCTGTCTTCCTCCAGAGTTTCCTAATCTGGTCATACCAAGGACAAAGACCAGGACCAGCTAGATAGGATCTCAAAACTCTTTTGCATATTTGAAAACAGTTTGCTTTCCATGTGCTTTTCCAAACTCAGTAAGGCCACAGGCCAGTGAGGGAGAGAGCTTCTCCATTGGGGAGGGAGAAATAGTGAACATTTAGATATACAGCATGTCCAGCAGCCCTTTCTGCAGAGCCAGGTAAGCACCTGCCATGCTTTATCCCATTATTTCATATCATAATCCTATGAGGTTAATCCCCTTATCACATCATTTTTCAGAAGAGCAAAGTAAAGCTCAAAGGGGTGTGGTGACATGCCTATGACACACAGCTAGTATGGGGGAGACTCACCATTGTGCTGTGGATGGGGTGGGTGCTCACCTATGGAACAGCTGATCAGAGACCTGTTGGATGGTGGTGAAGGCCTGGTACCTGCAGAGGAAGGTGGTGATGTAGGAGATGTTTCTACCCAGGTAGGTGTTTCTACCCTGGTACCAGAGGCTCTGCCAGATTCTCCATTGTTCCTGCACTGAGGGGCAGCATCATGCAGGCCTCATTCAGGGACAAGGTTGATTCCTTTTCATACTGCATGGACAAGGAGGGAATTTAGTCAGCGGCAGCACCATGAACCACAGGAGTTCTGGAGCTCAGACCAGAAACTCCCAGCACCTCAGGAACTTGTGCAAGAGGAGGGACATGAGTGCTCACCTTGGAAAAGGTTCTAGGTTTAAAAGTACTATTCAATTTTGTGGGGTAATGGTAAACAGTTTGTACCTTCAAGGCATTCTGTTAGCTGAGGGACAATAGCACCTTCCTGTATTAATAGCCTGTGTTAAGAGCATTATCTCAGTGAGTCACCAATAAACATCCCCACTGTAGATATGAGAAAACAGAGGGTTAGGGATTTCAAATGGCTGCTCAAAATCATGCTGGTTAGAACTGAGCACTGTCCATAGCATGGGCTGAATTACATTCCCTCTAAGCTACCTGAGGCTTGGTCTCTCCTGACATGGAGGGGAGGGATCTTGGGAGACTGCATCCCTCATAGGACCCCAAGGGACTTGCCAGATTCCAGTCTGAGTTCTGGGCCCATCCTGATCATGTCTTGGTCCTGGGAGTGGAGGACGTTCTGCTCCCATTCTCACCCCACACCAGCACTGGCTGTTGATGTTGGCTGGATGCACCTGCCCTTGTCTAGGGAGATGGAGTAGTTGAACCCATTGACCAGCTCTTCAAGGATGTACTGGGTGGGGCTTTGCAAAGACAGAGCCCAGTACCAGGCCAATAGGCATCAGAGGCCTTCCACCCAATCTGTGATCTTATGTTATGACATACCTAGCAAACTAACACAGTCTATGAGGACACACTTAAGATGTTCCCTGCAGGGGCCAGCTCAGTGGCATAGTGATTAAGTTTGTGCACTCTGCTTCAGTTGCCTGGGGTTCACAGATTCAGATCCCAGGTGCAGACCTACACACCACTTGTCAAGCCATGCTGTGGCAGTGTCCCACATACAAAATAGAGGAAGATTGGCCAGTCTTACTCACCAAAAAAAAAAAAAATGTCCCCCACAGCAGTGCTGAAATGGCAACAAAATTGAAACATGTCAAGGTCCAACAGCATTGAAAGTCTGAATAGCTGTGGTAAATGCCTCCTTTATGAAATGTTATGAGATCATATAAGGCCACGGCTCCTGACCTGACAGGCCTACAATGATTTGATGTGTTCAGTGAGATGAAAAGTTACATAGAAATATATAGAATTGCATAGTCCCATCTCCTCCCTTGTGTATAAATCACCCTATCAAGTGTGATGATTTGTAAGGTTTGGAGAAGGTCTGCAAGGACAGTGGAGCTGACTGCTCCACAGGATACCTAGCTGGGTAGTTAAAACAATCAAAACGGCAAAATGCTAAGATGCTCATGGCCTCACGAAAAGTAAAAACAACATTAAATATTTTCTCTACTATTCCAGCAAATATGTGGAATGCCTTTCTACCCTACTACATAGATGGTGGGGGAGGAGTGGAGGTCCAGCTTCCTTTGGAAGTGAGCCTGTGGGACACTCATGTGTGAAAACCATGGGAGGGCTCCAGGGGAGTCCCCAGATTTGAGTCTGGGCTCTGAGCGCCCCCTGATTATCTCTGGGTCCTGGGTGTGGAGATCCCTCTGCACCTGTTCTCACCTCAGACCAGCACTGGATATCGTTGGTGGCCTGGCTCACCTGCCCCTTGTCTAGGGAGTTAGAATAGTTGAACTCATTGACCAGCTCCTCAAAGATCTCCTGGATGGAGCTCTGCAGAGGCAGTACCTGGTATCCAGGACAGGAGGCATCAGGGGCCTCCATGAACATGGCCAGAGAGAGACACCTTCATGAGAAATTGTATTCCCTAGTTCAAGCCCAGAAGGGCATCTGCGAAGTCATCCAGCCAGGGAGAAAACCAGATGAAATGTCTAGGGCTCAGGATTAACATTTGGGTAGATGAGCTCAGTCCCCAGCACTCACCTTCTCATCATGCCAGCCATGACCTAGAGTATGAGGATGACAGATCTACCTGACTTCCAACACATCACAATCTGCAGCTTCCCAGGAAGGGCATGCTCCTCATTTCTTGCTTCTCTCCTCTGACATACACATATGATAAGGGGCAAGAGGTGTGGGGCTGCTCAGGTGTAATCACAGCTGTGGCCTTGCTGCCCTGGGCTGCCCTGTGTTACCTTTAGGTACCTCCTGCCAAATGGCCAGCAACATAGGGGATGAGGGCTGAGTCAATGTCTATTGCAACAGAAAAGTCTCTCACTCTGGGCTTTCATCAACCCAGAGCTTCTAAAAGTCAGAGCACAGCAGCAGAACATCTTATTCTCTCCAGTCAAATGAGCTGGATAGGGGGCTGACTCTAGAATGTGGGTGTCTGGTTGCCAAAATTCTAAGTTCTATTGGGGCCTATCACCAAGAAAGTGAGTTCACTTTTTCAAGATTTTGTTACCTGGGCCCCTTTCTTTAATCAGACCTACTCAAGGTCCTCTCTGAGCTGTTGACCACTCACTCTCCTCCCCCATGTCATCTCCTTAACTGTATCCAATAAGCCAACACAGCACTAGCCACAGCTTTGAGGAGGCAGAGCTGAATTCATTCCTCTTTTATCTTACCAGTACTGTGTCCTGGAAAACTACTGTGCCTCTCAGGAATCTCCCACTCTCCCAAACTGCACGGGACCAAACTGAAATCTACTCTCTAGGGACATCATGTGGTGTATATGGAATAATATCTATCACACCTGTGGGCTGCTGTCACGTGTATCTAAGGCACAAACTTAAGAGATAGAAGAATTATGAGAAAAGATGGGTCATATCATGGAATACCACTCAAAAGAGACCTGAGTTCCAGCAATGTGATATTGGAACAGTCACTTCCCCTCTTAGACTTTCTTTTTAATTTTGGTGAGGAAGAATTGCCCTGAGCTAACATCTGTGCCTTTTGTCCTCCATTTTGGAGGACCACAGCATGGCTTGATGAGCGGTGCATGGGGTCCATGCCCAGGATTTGAACCTGTGAATCCCAGGCCACTAAAGCGGAGTGCACAAACTTAACCACTATGCCACTTGGCTAGCCTGCCCCTCTTAGCTTCATTTTAATATCAGAACCATGAGGGAGTTAAAATTAATGAAAATGCAGATACTGTCATCCTCTGGAGTAAAACCATTCAATTGTTTCCTGTTATATTTAGAATGAGACCAAAGCTCCTCATCTTGGCCCATGAGGTGGGCAGCCTTCACAATGGCTCCCAGTGATGCCTACTTGTGGTATACACATCCTTGTGTAACCACTGATTGGTGAGTAACTGGCTTCTACCAATAGAATAGAGCCAAAATGATGGGATGCCATGTCTAAGTTTTAATTAGAAAAAGTCTCTCACTTCCCTTTGACTCCCTCTCTTGTGTTCCACCTCTCTCTCTCTGTCTGCCTCTCTCTGTTTCTGTCTCTGTATCCCTCTTTATTTCTCTATCTCCTACCCCCAGGCTGGGGAGTCAAGCACAGATGTTTTGAGCTGCCATATGTAGAGGCACACATAAGACAGAACTGAGGCAGTGCCCAAACCAACAAACTAAAAGGAATTCAGGCTCTCAGTCCAAACTACATCCTGAATTCTGTGAGTGAAGTTGGGAGCAAATCCTGTGCCAATCAAGCCCAACTTAGGCTGCAGCCAGCCTGTGATCAGGTCCACCTGAGTGGACAAATATATCATATACCTTGAGGCAGAGGGAACAAGACAAGCTATGCCCAGATTACTCATCCACAAAAATTGTGAGATATTAAATATTTGTACTTTTAAGATGCAAGTTATTGGAGCAATGTTGTCAGAGAAGAACAGTTAATTAACAATCTACCAGGCCCCAGTCTGGCCCTGCCCTCCTCTTTCTGCTCCTTTCTCCTCTCAGGCTCCCTCCACCCACACTGGCCACCTTTCTAACCTCCTCTGGCCAAACTCACTTCTGCCCATGAGTGTCTGCCCCAGTGGTGCCTTCTCCCTGACACACTGCTCCCAGACTTGTGCAGGGATGTCCCCCTCTTGTCATTCTGGTCTCAGCAAATGTCACTCCACTGAGGCCTTCCTACCCAGTGATTCCCCAGCCCTTGCTCAGGGCACACTTTATTTTCAGGAGAGCACTTGTGTTTTTGTTTCTGTGCTATTGTCCATCTCCCCTCCAAGCTATGAGCTCCTGGAAGGCAAGGACTTCTTGGGCATTTTTTAGCCACACAGGCCCACACAAGGCACCTGACACAGGGTGAGTGCTTGGTGCACAGTTGCTGAATGAACATACAGGAAGATGTTGGATCTCTCCTCCTTTTTAATCAGCTAAACTGTGGAGATCAAAACTAGTAACCAGAGTTTCAATTTATTTCTGAAATGGAGAAACACCCACAATTGCCCCTGTATGACTGTTCCTACTCCAGTGCCTCCAGCAAATCTCCATGAGAACCACTGACACAGGAGGGTGCCCGCCCACTAGTGGCCGTCACTAGCACTGCATCCTGGGCATGAACACCACTGGAGAAACTGGCACTTTTATTTGGGTGTCCTCAAGGCAGTGGCTCTCCAGAGTCCCAGGGGCAAAGGAGCAGGACCCACAGTCTCCAGGGACAGTGCAAAGGACCTCCTCATGCATTCTTTTCTGTCCACCTCTGTGGGGTCCTCTTTACTGATGAGGCATCCTTACTTCAGTCAGGATGATGATTCCTCCCCATCCAAGTGAGGACCCTGAGGATCCAATGAGGACTGGCCTTGTCCATGGACCCCAGACTCGGTGTACTGTGCTCTGTCACATTCCTTCCTATCCCAAGTTCTTGCTCACTCTAGCCCTTAAGCCTCTCTCTGCTCTAAAGGACCTCTAGGGAGTGGAAAGCATTTTCCCAGGGTCTCAGAGCACAGTGAGTCATTGATGCACAGAAGGCTCTCTAGCACAGAGTGACATTAGGGAAACACCCACCAGTCAGCCACACATTATGTCGAATACTAGGCAGACAAAAAAATGCTATGTGCCAACCTGAAGACAGCTCATGCATGTAAGCCCTGCCTTGCTGTGCACACATGGACAATACACCAGAACTCTGCTCATGAGGCAGGTCTCAGTGCCCTTGATCTCCACACCACCCCTTGCCACTCCTTCTATTCCCAATAGAAGAGGACATGGATGCCAGCGAGGCAAAAGCATCATATATCAGAATCACACAGTCTGCCTCCACACCTGCCTCTGCCATGTTGTGCAAAGGGATATGTCCCAGAGAAGGACCTGTCTGCCCAAGGTCATACAGTGATCCAATGGCAAAACTTATATGTTAGTTGAAATTAGATTTGGCTACATAGTCTAGAAGACTCTAAATATTAGTGGCACAAACAGGATAGTGCTATCTCTTTCTCATATAAAAGAGCCCCAGAGGTAGGCCATACAAATCAATCCCAGAATTTCCACCATGGCTGTTCACAGATCATCTTTCTGCTCCAGTATCTTAGTATGTGGTTTCCATCATTAAGGCTGTCTATGGTCCAGAACAGCTGCTGGAGCTCCATCCTGGACCAGTAACCATGTCTGCACTTCAGACCACAGGCAGGAGAATAGAAAGAGGGCAAATCAGACCCCCACAAAAGTGTCAGTTCCAACTGAGCAGCCTCCCAATGTTCCACATCATATATCTTGTTATACATCATTGGCCTGAACTTTATCTGGTCACTCTTAGTGGCAAGAGAGGCCAAAAAATTTATCTTTTAGTTTGTTGAATTGCTGCCTGAAAGAAAACTTATTGTGTTATTAGGGTAAAGTGAGACTAAAAACAGTGGAAATGACCAGCGCTCTCTCCTACGCTAACCTTCAGGTTGAAAAGATGGAGATGATGGAATTGTCAGACAAATCAGGCATTGTTCACCTACCACAGCCTCTCTTTTCTGGTTTTTTATTTATTCACAGAGAAAACAAAGAGTCTGTCTTCCAAACCAGGATATATAAGTGAGATCTCTGTTTCCTGTTCCCAGCAGAATGATCAGACCCACTGTGTGGCTTCCATCTTCCTAAACCTTGTAAGTAGATCCAAGCAGATCCTTTCTATTCATAAATGGAGTGGGGCAGGTCTGAGGTTGTAGAGCCTTTTAGGCAACGACCTGTTCCTAAAAACCTGAGTCAAAATTGAATTTCTATATATCAAAGAAATACAATTATTTGACCCCACAGTATATACTCCACGGAGACTTCAAAGCCATGTGGTGACTATTACTAGTCAAAATAATCCACACAGAATAAAACTGATAATGGTTAAAATCAGATTTATACAAATTCTGGTAAAATTTATCATTGTGATTTTGAATTTTGCCACTACATATGGTAAAATTTATCATTGACTATCATTTAATAATGTAAATTAAATAATAATAATAAATAATATATAAATAATAATTAAATAATAATTTATATTATTAATGGAAGAAAAATACATTTGAAACATTTTGACATGCACAGCAAAAAAATAATCAAGAAAATGAAAAGACAACCTATAGAATGAGAAAAAACATTTGCAAACCATAAATCTGATAAGGGGTTAATATACAAACTATATGAAAAATACACACAGCTCAATAGCAAAAAGATAAATATTCCAGTTTAAAAATGGGCAACAGACTTGAATAGACATTTTCCCAAAGAAGATATAAAAATGGCCATCAGGTACATCAAAAAGTGCTCAATATCAAAATCACGATGAAATATTACCTCATGCCTGTTAGACTGACCGTCATTAAAAAGACAAGAGATAAATGCTGGCAAGGATGTGGAGAAAAGGGAATCCTTGTGTGCACTATTGGTGGGTTTGCATATTGATTCAGCCACTACAGAAAACAGTATGGAAGTTCCTTTAAAAATTAAAAATAGAACTACCAAATGATTCACTACTTCCATTTCTGAGACTGTATCTGAAGAAAACAAAAACACTATGTCAAAGAGATATATGCACAGCCATGTTCACAATGGAATATTATTTATCCATAAAAAGAAGGAAATCCTTCCATTTGTAACAACAGGGATGAACCTTGAAGATATTATGCTAATTGAAATAATTCAAACAGAGAAAGACAAATTCTGTATGATCTCATTTAAATATGGAATCTAAAATAAAAAGAATAAACAAACTCAGAGTAGTTAGCAGAGGTGGACAGTGGGAGGAGGGAAAATTGGAGGGAGGTGGTCAAAAGGCACCAACTTCTTGTTATAAAGCAAGTAAGTACTACTGATGTAATATACAACATGATGACTGTAGTTAACACTACCATATGATATTTTTGAAATGTATTAACAGAGTAAATCCTAAGAGTTATCATCACAAGAAAAACATTTTTTCTTTTTCTTTTTTTTTGTATTTATATGAGATGATGAATGTTAACTAAACGTATTGTAGTAATCATTTCACAATATACACAAATCAAATCATTATACTCTACATCTTAAACCTACACAGTGCTTTATGTCAATTATATCTCAATAAAACTGGGAAAAAGAAAACATATTGATATACATAATAAGAGTCAGGGAAGTTGACTTAGTATAAATAATGACACCCAAACAAAACTTAAAGTAGCAGAATCTGTAGTCAGTAAGTTATGATATGAATAAAAAATCAAATCATTTGCATAAAAATAATTGATTCTGATAAAAACAACTTCAGTGAATTAAAAATAAAAGTAGATAAACTAGAATTTTTTTACTACATTATATTTCTAAAAATTGATCAAAGAATTCTAATGTCTTGTTGTCTTTGGAAAAAAATTTTTTCAACAAATATTTTTAGTGTTTTGTGTAATTCTGATTTCAAGGCTTTAGTAAGCACATTTTGTTCAATCATGATTGTTTCTGGCATAATGACTGAGACAAAATTACAGGTTCAAAATGGAAGAGTACAAATGGCAAGACTAAGTTGTGCTGTGTTCATTTCTCTGTATTTGCACTTTTTAAATATTAAAATATTTTTTATTCATGTAAAATACACATAACATCAAATTTACCATCTTAACCATTTTTAGGTGCACACGTCATTAAGTACATTGTTATGTACATTTTTAGTGTATTTAATACCTAAATGTTGTGCAACCATCACCACAATCCATCTTCAGAACTCTTTTCATCTTATACCTATTAATCAATAAATTGTCATTACTCCCTCCTCCCAACCCCTGGCAAACACCACTCTTCTTTCTGTTTCTATGAATTTGCCACTTCGTATAAGTGGCATCACACAAGGTTTGTCTTTTTGTAACTGGCTTATTTAACTTAGCATAATATCATGAACATTCATCCATGTTGTAGCATATGTCAGTATCTCCTTCCTTTTTTAAGTATGAATAATGTTTCATTCTATGTATGTACCACATTTTGCTTACCCGTCCATACCTGGGCAGATACTTGGGTTCCTTTCATGTTTTAGCTATTACAAATAAAGATGCTATGAGAATATGTGTTCAGATATGTCTTTGAGACCATATTTTCAATTCCTTTGAGTATATACCCAGAAGAGGAATTGCTGGATCATATGGTAACTCTATTTTTAATGTCTTTTTAGGAACTACCATACTAATTTCAACAGTAACTATACTATTTTACCTTCCCACCACAGTGCACAAAGCTTCCAATTTCTCTACATATTTGCCACCTCTTGCTCTTTTCTTTCCTCTTTCTCCTCCTCCTCCTCCTTCTTATTCTTTTGATAGGAGCCATCCTAGTAAATGTTAGGTGGTATCTCATTGTGTGTTTTATTTGTACTTACATAATTATTAGTGATATTGACTATCTTTTCATATGCTTATTGACCATATGTCTATCTCTGAGAAAATGTCTATTCATCTCCTTTTCTCGTTTTTCATTTGGGTTGTTTGCTTTTTGTTGTTGAGTTTAGGAGTTCTCTACCTATTCTGGATATTAAGCCTTTGTCAGATATGGCCTGCAAATATATTCTCCCATCCTGTGGATTGTGTTTTTGCTCTGTTGAAAGTGTCTTTTAAGGCATGAACATTTTAAATATTCATGAAGTCCAATTTGTGAATTTTTTTTCTCTTATGGCCTGTGCCTTCAGTGTCATAACCATTAAATCATTGTCAAATGCTTTGTGAAGCTGCTGAAGATGATTACCATTAAGCTCCAATTTCAGGGATAAAAAAGGTTTGGTTGGAGGAGTAAGACAGCAGCCTGAACTCTAGAAGCAATGGCAAGATGATGGGGCCATGATGATATGTAATGGCATGATGATAGGAATATGTTGGGTGGGCAAGTATGAGATGTGCACAGGGAATCATATATTCTTTAATGTGTATATAGTCAACATTGCTGGTAGGAACAGTGAGAGATATGGCTGGACTTGTCCCCAAGGTCAGCCCTTCTTCAAAGTTAGCCACTTATTTTATTTTGTTTCCATTAATGTTTGAAGAGCTTCTCAATCCCATGAGGGGGTAATCTTGTATGCTGTAGGGTGATGAAGAGATTGGGGTGATTCCTGTCTCCAAGGAACTCATAACTATTCTCATATTGGTATTGCCAGTGTCTTGAATCAATTTCAGAAGAATTTAGAATGACTGGAGGAGACTAGGGTAAATCCCAAAGAGAGGACTGTATAATATTTACATGGTGAGTTGGACTCTGGTGAGAACTTGAAATGTTTTCTCTGTGTCCCCAGTTCATTCCCATTGAGTTCTTCATGTTTGTATATGGGACAGATGAACTGGACACATTTAAAGGTGAGCTGGAGTGCTCCGTTGCCTCCATGAATGAGATGTGGACTCTGACCCCAGTCATTTTGCAGGTGAAAGAACTCATCAACGTCAACAAATGAAAAACCATCCCTCCCACCTCTGTGGGAAACTGAGAGGGGGACTTGTAACTGGAGTCAAGTGCACACCTGTACTAACACTTGCTGCTAACATTGATATTACCCAAAAAGGTGAATCATATTGGAGAAAAAAATGTGTCACAATCCTGCTGTGGTGCCCAGGATTGACTAGAAGGGCAAGAAGGTTAGAACTGAAGATATTTTAAAAACCTATTTAGGGCTAAACTGAAAATCACAACATGCTATGAGAATTTCCACATCTTAAATGGCCCATTTTGTTTAATGCTAGTGAGAAGAAGAAGAATCATTCTGTATTTTCCATTTTGGAAAAAATGAAACACTGAACCTTGACTTTTCTTTAACATAATATGATGTTTATTTATATGTTTCAAATGTTGACTGAATGTCACTCTTCTTTAAAAACGACACTTTCAAAGGATATGTCCATTGACCTTGGAGTGAGGAAAGTACTTTACTCTTCCTCAGTGAGCAAGGAACCTAAACCAAGTGTCAGAGAACCTTATTTGTGTCATTGTTCAAGTGATGTCATCACTGGGCCTCAGTTTAGTTATCTGTAAAATGGGGAAAAATAAGAATGCTAAATATTTTCCAACAAATCTTTCAGCTCTGACATTTGATGACTATAAATGACCAAAGATTGCTTATGCCATGAAACAAGTGATGCAAATAGTTTTTTAAACTACTTTATTAAGACACAAAACCTACTTGAATTTAAAAACTAGAAGGATTCAACTCTAATATGAATTATTTGAGTGATTCTCTTACACATATAAATGTCATGGAAAGTTACTTTTTACTTGAACACTGAGGCAGGCACTGCTCCTTCCATATTACCACACTTTATTGTTGCCCTTGGATTATTTTATTCATCTTTAATGTAGATTTTTGCTCAGCCTAATTAGACCCTGGTTATAACACCGAGCGAACACAGTCTGATCTTTAATCTCAGTAATGCTCACTAATTCTGCCTTACCTCAGTTTCTTGGTCTGGGTGAATTGTATTGACTATATCACCATAATCCCTCCACAATAGTTCCCAGCGATCCCTAGCCCTGGTATAACATCCCTGTGAAAACACAAAGTGGTTAGTAACTGGCTTCTAATCAAAAGAATATAGTCAAAGTGATGAGATGTCATGTCTAAGTTTTAATGACAAAAAGTTGTTACTTCTGTGTTATTCACTGTCTTGCATTCCCTTCCTTTCTCTCTCCCTCTGTTTCTCTCTTTCTGTCATATCCCTGCATCTGGGGAAGCAAGCATCAATGTTAGGGACCCTATGAAGAGACCCTAAGAAAGACCCAAGGAAGCACCCATGTCAAGACAGAAAGGAACTCAGGCCCTCAGTTCAAACTGAATCCTGACAATAGTAACATAAGTGACCCTGGGTTCAAATTTTACCAGAGTAGAGCCTTAGTTGAGGCCATAGCCACAACTGCATAGAGACCTTGAGGCAGAGGCACTCAACTAAGCCATTCCTGGTCCACAGAAATTGTGAGCTATTAAATATTCATGCTTTAAAAGTGCTAAGTTTTGGAGTAATGTTGTCAGAGAGGAGCAGATAGGTAACACAGTCTACCAGGTCCCAGGACCTGAACTTATCATCTTCTCCCATCTCCTGTTTCCTCCTCCCAGGCTCCCTCGAGCCACACTGGCCAACTTCCTTACCTCTTCTGGTCAAACTCACTTCTGCCTGTGAGTCTCTGCACCAGCAGTGCCTTCTCCCTGACACACTGCTCCCAGACCTGTGCAGGGCTGGCTCCCTCTTGTCATTCTGATCCCAGCAAACATGAAGCCTCAGTGAGGCCCTTGAGACCCTCCTACCCAGTGACTTGCAAGCCCTCCCTCATAACATCCTGCCTTACTTTTGGGTTAGCATTTGCTCTTTTATTTCATGTCTTGCTTTTATGCTTTTGTCCTTCTCTCCTCCAGACTGTGAACTCCTGGCAGGCAGAAGTTATTTGGTCATTTTCAGCACTGCACTTGGGCCCACCAAGGTACCTGGAACAAGGTGAATGTCAGGGCATAGTTGCTGAATAAATAAATGTGAAGACCTTGGAGCTCCCCTGTGTGCTTCTGACCAGCTCAGTCTGTCAAGATATTCACTCATAATAGGAGGTGTATGTTGTTTCTAAGGAAGGGGCATGACCAGAATGACCTCTGAAGTACTTTTCCCTTCCCCAAGTGCTCCAGCAAAGCTCAGTGGGCACCACGATGCATGAAGCTGCCTGTCTCCTGGCGTCTAGCCCTCACACTGCGGCACTGGGCTGGAATCTTTATTTGGGTGTCCTCAAGGCAGAGGTTCTCGAGAGTCCCAGATATGTAGGAGCAGGACCTGTAGGCTTCCAGGGTGTGGAAGCTACTCTTGCCCTTTTCTTTGGCCCTTCCCTCTGGGATGTTTAGTTTGTCCACAATGCATCCTTACCTCAGCCAGGGCAATAATTCCCCCTACATCCCAATGAGGACCCCAAGGATACAATTAGGGCTTGTTTTATTCCTGGACCAGAGCACTGGGGAGAAGAGAGTCTTCTCACTAAATGGTCCCAGGTCATTGGTTATCCATCTGGGAAAGAAATTAATCTTGACTCCTACCTCACACCATAAACAAAAGAATAGGTTACATTTTTAAAATGGCATTCTATACAGATAAAAATTAACTACAGCCATATTCATAAATATATTTGAAATTTACAAATATAATGAAGGAAGCCTGACACAAAAGAGTACATCCTATATGATTCCATTTAAATAAAGCTCAAAAACAAAACTAATAATGAAGTGAGAATATTTTTATCTTGAGGAAGAGAGGGTAGTGACTTGGGTTGGGTACATAAGAGGCTCCTAGAGAGTTGGTGATGTTCTCTTTCTTGTAGGTACTGGTTACCAGGACTGTCTCTTTTGGATAATTTATTAAGCTATGCATTTATGATTTCCATACTTTTAAGTATGTATGCTATGGCTAAACACAAAAAACCAATCAGTTGGATCCATAACTTTTTTTTCTGGGTTGTGTCATGGCCAGATTGCATAGTGTTTTGTTCAAGTCTCTGTAATCACATGGGTTAGATTCATGTCCTCAATCTAACCACTTCCTATCTCAGAGATCCTGGCCAAGTTACTAACTCTCTGAGCTCATGTCTTCATCTGTAAAATGGGCTAGTTACAGTATCTCTCTCATAGTTATTGATTATTAATATTTACAATCCTTTTCAATAAATATTAGCTCTTGGGAGTGAGCCTTGTTGTTTTCTTTATGGGCCATGGAGAAGATGGGTGATGGCCTGTGGAAGAGAAAGGAGAATGATTAGGTTGCAGTTGAGACATTTTGAAACTGAAGAGTGAGGAGAGAGAGATGATTTTGAGGTGAAGGACAAATAGATCAAAATCTTGGCTTTACACCTTCCACTTTCCTTCTCTGGGCTCCTGCTCATCTCTAAACATAGAAGGTGGGCTGACCAGGTGAACTCTAGCAAGTTAGTCTTTCCAGCTGTAACACAGTGTCAGCAGGGCGATGCAAATGTCACCCCAAAGCCAAACACAAATGTCCACATTTGATCCAAACTCAAACTTCAGAGTGAAGAGAGGTCAATTCTCAGTGGTGGAGTTATGGATTATTTTTGTTTTCTCCATTGAATTATCTTCTAATTTGATGTAATATATGACCCTTAATCAGAACAAAACACCATACATGATATATCCATGCCTATATATTTATATCCATATATTTTTTAAAATAAGCAGCTGCCAAATTACAGATACCAGGAAGTAGGGCCCAGAACCCATCAGGACAGGAAAACACTGTTTCTATGCACAAAGACCAAGCCAGAAGGTGACCCTGGGTCAGGACAGAGATATCATTGACTGCTTATCAGTCCTGGACATTTCCTGTTTTTTTATTGTGTTTTTCACCCCGTCCCTCAATTACCTACACTCTTTCTTTTTCCAGCTAAAATTAGTCCAAAATTTTCTTACAATGTTTCACCTTGTCCATAAAACTCAGGACCAAAGAAGGAGAATAAAAGGGTTTTTTACTCGTTATTTCTTTATTTCTGAAACTAGCCTGGACAGAATGATCATTTGTTCCAGGAAGCTGGCTTAGGCAGCATTTATCAGCAATTGGAACAAGGAACACTGCCAAAGGGAGGGATTCTCTGAGGAGTCAGCTATCCCATATATATGGGAAACCCTCAGCCAGGTTCAGTGTCAACCACAAGTGTTTTCAGCACTCAGGCCACTCAGCTCACTGGACAGAAGGCAAAGCCAGCAGCAGTAAAACCCCTCCACCGGACCTCAGTGCAGAACCACCAGCTGCACACTCCTCCTGCAGCTCCCCACAGGCTGCTCCTGCCCACCTCCCCACTGCCATGTCTCTGCAGCTCCCACAGCAGCTCATGCCAGGGTTGCAGGCACAGCCCCAAGGTCCAGGAAAGACCCAACCACCAGCCATGTGCCTCGAGCCCCTGCTGCCAAGCCAACTCTTGGTGCCCCAGCAGCCTGGGCAGCCAGCACTCCATGTCCAGGCCCAGGGCAGGCAATGTCCCAAGTATTCAGTGGAGCTCTCCCTACATCCCTGGGCAGGCCAGTCCTTGCCAGGCCCCATGTGCCATCAGGCCAGAGTGTCCTCTGGTTGTGCTATTAAAGATTTGTGTTTATGTGCATTCCCAGTAAATTCAAATGAGTAGTTCTCATTTGTGAAATGTTTTTCACCTTTTAAATAAACACTTAAAATTAAATGGTAAGGGTCATAGGACAACATTTTGCTAAAGGTTCTAGTGGAAAAGAAAATGTAAAGAGCTGCAGAGTCTGCTGGTCTTGTGAGCAACTGGCTGTTTCCTGGACAGACTGTGGCACCAACACAGCCATTGCTGGATGCTGCCTAGACTGCTCAGTGCCTTCTGGTGGCACACTGCCTGCTTGGTCTCCTCTACCCTTCGTGCCCTATACATCTGTCCTGTGCAGACAGACAGACCCCCCACCTCCCAGCAAGCAAGAAATTGATGTCTCCTATAGTATCCAGACCTGTGGATCTAGCTGCAGCCTCAGTCCCCAGAGCTCAGAACAGCCCACACTGCAGTGGCCCATCCACTGGACAGCTCCCAGGACAAAACTGCAGAGCAGATGAAGCTGGTAAGAGTTTAGTTCTCAGTGGGATGAGGAGTTATTAAGTTGCTTAGAGAAATTCAGAAATTGAAGTGTCTGCATATATTTTTCAATATGGCAGACTAATTAAAGACAGCTTTTGAAAATTAGTCCTATCTGTGTCTCTGGTGCTTCTTTGGCTAGCGCACTCAGATTCAAGAGCAGGGAGGGATCTAAAGGTCTGAACAGTGTAATGCGTCAGGCATTGCAGGGCTCCCTAGAGCATCCTGCTTGAGTGGTCTAAATCTGTCCCTCCTCCCAACCTTTCCAACCCTCCCTTGTTCTGTCAGCCTGCCTTTCCTCCCCTTTTCTGCTCCTTTTCTTGTCATTCTTTAGTTCTGCTCAGTGCCAGGCCCCACTACATGTGTTGTCATGTTTAAGCCTGGGAGCAGGAGTGAGATAGGGAGAGGGACACAGAGGTTTCAGGTGCTCAGGAAGATTTTTTGGTGCTTGGTATTAATTTTACCTTTGAGGTTAATTTCTTCAATACCACCCTACATTTAGAATAAATACTAATTGTAGAGGTAACTCTGGTTGGTTAGAAAACAGTTGATCACAAACTTGGAGTACTTATTCAGTATACTTTAGATGGGGGAGCATGTTAGATGATTGGGACATAGGTAATGAAGATTACCTTAGTCCTTAAGGAAAATAACATAAAAATGCATCAGGCACAAACACAATATTAAATAAAATAAATGGGTAACCCAGGTGTTGCACACAAATATAGAATCCAGCAGCCATTTTACAAGTTCAAAGACAGAGTGGAATCACTTAATAGATTTAATTAGAAAATAAATTTAGATAGTTTAGAATCTTGAAATTTTTCAAATAATGTTAAAAATTAAGATTGTCTTTATGATCCCTTTATTGAACAAATTGCAGACAGAGTTTTAAGTGATTTATCAAGGTCACATGGAGAGTTGAAGGAAGAGCCAGAATTTAAACTTAAATATCACCCAAGTCAGGTGTGACTCTAAATATTGTTACCAATCAAAAGCTTGCTGCCCAATGCACATAAAGGCTGTTACTGTGGCACTGGCTTTTGAGAAAATAAAGAGCTTTATTGTGAAGTCAACTGGCAAGGAGATGGGAGGCAAAGCTCTCTAATCTGTCTCCTTGATCCAAGGTTCAGGGTGAAATTTAAGGAGTTAGGGACTACTAAGCTGCAGTTGGACCCATGTAGGCTGATTGGCTAATCTTGAATCAGTCCATAAATAATAATCAACCCACTTGGGGGGGCTAGAAGTCAGATTTCCTTATTGAAGGGCTTCTCACTTTGTAAAGGGCTCAGGTGGCAACATTTCTGAAGATTTTTCATTCTGGGGTCATCCTGGGGCTACAGGTTCTCACCTGGCACATGCGCAGTGCTGTCTCTGCTATTGAGAACCAGGTTTGATTCATCAACAACCTGTTTTAAGAAAACAAAACTAGTTTAAGCTGGTCAGTGTTTTATGTGCTATCTCATTATCACCCCAGTCAAGGTGTGACCCTAAATGTCACCCCAGTCAGGAGGCGACCCTAAATGTCACTCATCAGGATCTGACCCTAAATATCACCCTACTCAGGGTGTTACCCTAAATATCATCCCAGTCAGAGGGTGACCCTAAATATCACCCACCATCTGGTTGTCTGCTGGGATAAAATAGACATTATCCTGTGGCAGCTAAGGGAGCTAGTTATGCTAATGTGTGTGTGTTTATGTGCGTGTATGTAAGCAGTTCTATGCTAAACAAAGTTTAAATCTTATTAAACGATCTGAATAAACTTATGTATCCTTTTGTGTATTTTTTTAAATTTTGAAATAACTGCACCCTAGTTTTATACTATTCTAAACAAAGCTAAAGAAAATATTTTATAGTACTTCCAAGGGAACATTGCAGCACTATGGTTGCATATGTACAATGTAACCTTATATTTATTAGCTTGGTGGGATACTACTAAATAGAAGTTTCTTTTATTAACAGCTCTATCTAAGAAAAAATATATTTGGCAGGATAATCTGGGATTTTACATTCTACGAGGCTTTGTATATTTCTTGAACATTTTGAAGTATAATTTTGTCAACACATTTATAATATTTTAGATATGATCTCTTTTATCATTTTTTGTATAGAGATAAAATGTTTAATATGTCGATTTTTGTCAAAAGTTTTTCATGCTTTAAAAGTTTTATTTAATATTTATTTTCAAATATTTAGAGTTTTTCAGATATCTATGCATTATGATCAAAACATACTTTGTATGATTTCAATTATTTAAAATTTGCTTAAGGTTTTTTTTTTTTTTTGGATTGGAATATTGTCTGTCTTAGTGAATATTCCACGTGTGCTTTAAAAGAATGTGTATTCCCTTGCAGGACATTTGGTCATGTCCATAATGTCCATAACACATTTGGTCCATAAGATATTTGGTCCATACCAGAACATCCTTGACATTTGGTCTTGTCCAAAACGTCCATGAGCATATTTGGTCCAAGCCAAAAGGTCCTTGATATCTGGTCATATTTGGTCCTGTCCAAAATGTCCATGGAGACCTTGGGTCCACACTAGAAGATCCTTGATATTTGCAGGACCATTTGGTCCTGTCCAAAATGTCCATCAGATGTCGGGTCCATGCCAGGAGGTCCTTGTTCAAAACAATTTATCATGGACAAAATTCACTCATGGATGTTTTGAACAGGACCAAGTGTTTGCTAATCTTTTAATCTATTTTGAGTTGATTTTTGTGTATAGTGTAAGATGGTGGCCCAGTTTCATTCTCTTGCACGTGACTATCCAGCACCATTTATTGAAGAGACTCTCCTTTCTTCGTTACACATTCTTGGCTCTTTTGTCATAAGTCAATCGACCGTATATACGTGGGTTTACTTCTGGGCTCTTGATTCTGTTCTATTGATCTATGCATCAGTTTTTATGTCAAAACCATACTGTTTTATTTACTATAGATTTGTAATGTACTTGGAAATCAGGAAGTGTGATGCCTCCAGCTTTGTTCTTTTTCAAGATTGCTTTGACTGTTTGGGGTCTTTTGTGGTTCCATATGAATTTTAGGATTGCTTTTTTCTATTCCTTTGAAAAAAGCCATTGGAATTTTGATGGGGATTGCATTGAATCTGTAGATTACTTTGGGCGGTGTGGACATTTTACCAATATTAGTTATTTTAATCCATGAGCACACAATATCTTTCCATTTATTTTGTGAACGTTTGATACATAAATCTTTGTCGGCAACTCTGATTATTTTCTTCACATAAATTTCCCAGAAGTAGAATTACTAGGTCAAATGCCATAGAAATTTTATAGTTTCTTAGTGAATATTGCCAAATCATGCTCCAGAAAAATGGAACCATCTACATTTTCCCAAGAATATCATCTAAGAGAGCTGGTCTCATTGCATCCTCACCACCTTGATCATTGCAATTTTTCTAACTCCTTGCTAATTAGATATACAAAAAAATAATATGTTACTTTCAAATCTGGATGCAGTGTCCATGGAGATTCTGACTAATGGGGAATAAAGGAGGAGAATTCTAAGAATTTTGATAGGATTTTACTCAATTGTAAGTTTTCTTCCCCACAATATTATCTTGGAGGGTTGAAAACAAGTGTGTGCCTGTGTTGACTTTCCTCCTGCAGTTTGAAGTTTCCACCTGACTCTCTCTTGTTTACATTCAATACATTACTATTCTTCTCCCACTTCCCTGCCCTGTTATCTTCTGACTCCAGAGAGCCTCAGAATTAGTCATAGATTTCCACCAGTGATTTGCCAGCAAGTCTAATGAAAAGCATACACTGACCCATAATTTTAAACTGGTCCCTGAATTATAAATTACTTAATACAATTTGTCTCATGGACAAACTCTTACCCCATGAACTCAGGGTAGGGAGTGGTTGGACGGTGGGAAGGAAAACTAAAATGGTTGTGGCAAAGACATTCAGTTGGATTCCACTAGCATTGTCCACTTCTCTCTTAGAGCAACTGAACCCCTGACTTTTAGCTAGGCACATGGCCACCCAGGACCACAAAAGTTCCCAGCCTCTTCTGCAGCTAGGTTGTTTGTGTGACTAAGCTCTCCCTCCAGGATGGGAAGGGAAGCAATTTGTGTGATTCTGGGATATTTCCTAGGAGGGAGAGGCAGGCCCTTCTTTATGCTTCTCTCTCTGTCCTGCTGCTGGGAATATGAAGTCTAAGCCTGGAGCTGCATCCAGGCCTGAGCCCATCCTGGATGAGGGGAACTTCCCTGGGATGACAGAGCATTGAGGGAGAGAAGATTCCTGGAGAGTCCCTGCCAGACCAGCCATGGACTGTCTGCCTCCAGACAGAAATGTGAGAGTAATATGAACTTCTGTTTGCCACTCTCCTGTGAGGACTCTGTTACAGCAGCTGAACCTTATCCTAACCAGGACAGCAGTCTTGGAGGGGACTTTTCTGTGTAGTTCCCTTGGATGAAGCTGTTTCAAGAACCACAACTATCTGAATTCCATATGGTGACGGCTGCGCTCAGCTCCAATCCCCTCTCCTCTCCAAATCTATTAATAATATTAATTGTCAATATTATTACTATTATTCTGTTGTATATATATGTATATATATATATATACCACATCTTCTTTATCCATTCATCCATTGATGGATACTTAGGTTGTTTCCATATCTTGGCTATTTTGAATAATGTTGCAACAAACATGTAAATGCAGATATGTTTTTGATATCCAGTTTTCATTTCCTTTAGATATATAACAGAAATTGGGATTACTAGAGCATATGGTAGTTCTATTTTTAATTTTTGAGGGACCTCCATATCATTTTCCATAGTGGCTGAACCAATTTACATTCCCACGTAGTGTGCACAAGGGTTCCCTTTTCTGCATATCCTCACCAAGACTTATCTCTTGTCTTCTTGATGATAGCCATTCAAAGAGGTGTGAGGTGGTATTTTATTGTGGTTTTGATTTGTGTGTCCCTCATCATTAGTGATATTGACCATCTTTTCATGTATTTGTTAGCAATTTAAATATCTTCTTTGGAAAAATATCTATCCAATTCCTCTGCCCATATTTTAAATGGATTGCTTCTGTTTGTTTACTGTTGAGTTCTATGAGTACCCTATGTTTTAAATATTAACCCTTTATACAATATATGATTTGCAAATATTTTCCCTCTTTCCACAGGTTGCTTTACATTTTGTTGAATGTGTCTTTTGCTGTGCAGAATCTTTTTAGTTTGATATAGTTTCATTTGTTGATTTTTTGCTTTTGATGCTTCTGCTTTTGGTGTCATATCCAAAAAATCAATGCCAAACCAAAGTTAAGGAGCTTCTTTCCTATGTTTTTTTCTAGGAGTTTTATGGCATTGGGTCTTATGTATAAGTCTACTCCTCTTCAAGTTAATTTTTGTGAGTGGTGTAAGATAGGGCCCAATTTCACTTTTCTACACATAGTTATCCAAATTTTCCCAACACCATTTGTTGAAGAGATTATAATTTCCTTAGTCACAATAGCATCAAAAAATAAAATACTTAGAAATAAAGTTAACCAAGGAAGTGAAAGAACTGTACAATGAAAACCACAAGACTCTGATGACAGAAATTGAAGAAGACAAAAACAAATGAAAGATATCCTGTGTCCATGGATCAAAAAAATTAATATTGTTAAAATGTCCATACTCTCCAAATCCATCGACAGAGTCAGTGAAATCATCATCAAAATTCCAATGGCAATTTTCACAGATATAGAAAAAACAATCCTAAAATTTGTATGGAACCATAAAAGGCTCTGAATAGCCAAAGCAATCCTGAGAAAGAACAAATTGGGAGGCATCCTAGTTTCTGATTTCAAATGATAGTACAAAGCTATAGTAATTAAGAAGTATGGCACTCCCATAAAAATAGATGCATAGATCAATGGAACAGAATAGAGAGCCAGAAATGAGCCCCTACATATAAGGTCAATTAATATTTGAGAAGGAGACCATGAACACTCAGTGGGGAAAGAATAGTCTCATGACAAATGATACAGGGAAAACTGGATAACTGCTTTTAATTTTTTGAGAAGCCTTCATAATATTTTCCATAGTGGCTGTGGTAATATACATTCTGACCAACAGGGCACAAGCATTTCCTTTTCTTCACATCCTTGCCAACACTTGTTATCTCTTGTCTTTTCAACAATAGCCATTCTAACAGGTATGAGGTGATATCTTGTGATTTTGATTTGCATTTCCCTGATGATTAATGATGTTGAGTGTCTTTTCATGTACCTGTTGGACATCTATATGTCCTCTTTGGAAGAATGTCTATTCAGATCCTCTATCCATTCTTAATCAGATTATTTGTTTATTTGCTCTTAAATTGTGTGGGTCATTTATGCACTTTGGTAATTACCCCATATCAGAAGATGGTTTGCTAATATTTTCTCGCATTCCGTATGTTGACTTTCCTTTTTTTTTATTATTATTTCCTTTGCTGTGCAGAAGGTTTTTAGGTTGATGTAGTTCTATTTTTTCTCTTTTTGCTTTCATTGCCTGTCCTTTTGAGATCACATCCAAAAATTTATTTCCAAAACCAATGTCAAGGAGAATTTCCCCTCTGTTTTCCTTTAGGAGTTTTATAATTTTAAATCATACATTTAAGTCTTTAATCCATTTTGAGTTAATTTTTGTGAGTAGTTTAAGATGCAGGTCCAATTTCAATCACAATGCATGTGATTACTCAGTTTTTCCAACATCATTTATTGAAGATATTATCCTTTCCTGATAAACTATTCTTGGCTCCCTTGTGAAAGATAAGCTTACCCTATATGCATGGGTTTATTAATGGGCTCCTGAGTCTGTTCCATTGGTCTATGTGTCCTTTTTTATGCCAGCACCATGCTGTTTTGATTAACTTACTTTGTAATATAGTTTGAAATCAAGAAACGTGATACCTCCACTTGTATTTCTTTCTCAAGATTGCTTTGGCTATTTGGGGTCTTTTGTGGTTCCATAACAAATTTAGGATTGTTTTTTCTATCTCTGTGAAAAATGCCATTAGATTTTGGTAAGGATTGCATTGAATCTGTAGATGGCTTTGGATAGTATGGACATTTAAACAATATTAATTCTTCCAATCTATGAACATGAGATGTCTTTCCATTCATTTGTGTCTTTTTCAATTTCTTTCATCAAAGTTTTATAGTTTTCATTATACAGTTCCTTCATGTCCTTGATTAAATTTATTCCTAAGTATTTTATGCCTTTTGGTGCTATTTTAGTAGGATAATTTTCTTAATTTCTTTTCTCAGAGTTAAAGAAATAATCAAGATAAGGGAGAAATAAGTGAAATAGAGACTAGAAAGGCAATAGAAATTTCAGTGAAACTGAGTTGGGTTTTGAAAAGATAAAGTTGACAAATCTTTTAGCTAAATTAACCAATAAACAAAGAGAGAGGGCTCAAAAAATAATATTATAAATGAAAGAGGGTACATTACAATTGATACCACAGAAATACAAACATTCATAAAAGACTACTGTGAATAATTATACATCAACAAGTTGGATAACCTAGAAGAAAGGAATAAATTCCTAGCGACATGCAACCCACCAAGACTGAATCATAAAGAAATAGATAATCTAAACAGACCAATAGTGAGTAAGAAGTTTGATCAGTATTCAAAATCTTAAAATTCATATGGAACTACAAAAGACCCCAAATAGCCAAAGCAGTCTTGAGAAAGAAAAACAAAGCTGAAAGCATCACAGTTCCTGGTTTCAAACTATACCATATATGTATAGTAATCAAACAGTTTGGTACTGGCATAAAAACAGGCTTATAGACCAGCTGAATGAGATAGAGTGCCTATAACTACACCCACACATATAGAGTCAAGTAATCTTACAAAGGGATGCCAAGAATACACAATGGGGAAAGGATAGTCTCTTCAATAAATGGTGCTGGAAAAACTTAATATCCACATGCCAAAGAATGAAATTGACTTTCTCTTACACTATACACAAAAATTAATTCAAAATGGATTAAAAACTTAAATACAAGACCTGGAACTAGAAAACTCCTAGAAGAAAACATACGAAAAACCTCCTGACATTGGTCTTGACAATGATTTTTTTGGTATGAATCCAAAAAGGACAGACAACAAAAGTAAAAAGAAACAAGTGGAACTACATCAAACTAAAAAGCTTGTGCACACCAAAGGATACTATCAATGACATGTAAAGGCAACCTACAGAGTGGGAGCAAATATTGCAAATCATTTATCAGATAAAGGACTAGTATACAAAATATATAAGGATCTCATACAACTCAATAGCAAAATAAACAGCCCAGTTAAAAAATGAGCAAAGGAGGGGCTGGCCTGGTGGTGTAGCAGTTAAGTTCACACACTCTGTTTCAGTGGCCCGGGGTTTCTCAGGTTCAGATCCCGGGCATGGACAGACCCACAGCTTGTCAAGCCATGCTGTGGCAGCATCCCATATAAAGTAGAGGAAGATGGGCACAGATGTTAGCCCAGGACCAGTCTACCTCAGCAAAAAAAAAAAAAAGAGGAGGAATGGCAACAGATGTTAGCTCAAGGTTAGTCTTCCTCACACACACACAAAAAAAATGAGCAAAGTACCTGAATAGACATTTTCCAAAAAAAGACATACAAATTGCCAACAGGTATATGAAAAGGTGATCAACATCATTCATCATCAGGGAACTGCAATTCAAAACCACAATGAGCTATCAACTCATAACTGTTAGAATGGCCATAATTGAAGAGGCAAGAGATAAGTGTTGGCAAGGATGTGAAGAAAAGGAAATCTTTGTGCACTGTTGGTGGGGATGTAAATTAGTACACCCAACATGGAAAGTGGTTACAAGGTTCCTAACCAAATTAAAAATAAATCTACCATATGCTCCAGCAACCCTACTTCTAAGTATATATCCAAAGTAAATGAAATCAGTATCAAAAAGATATCTGCACTCCCGTGTTCATTGCAGCATTATTCACAGTAGCCAATATATAGTAACAATTTATGTTACCATACAACAATTGATTAATGAATAAAGAAAACAATCTCCAGGGAGCCGGCCCAGTGGCATAGTGGTTAAGTTCACACACTCTGCTTTGGCAGCCCAAGGTTTTCAGGTTTGGATCCCAGATGTGGACCTACAGACCACTTATCAAGCCATGCTGTGGCAGACATCCCACATATAAAGTAGAGGAAGATGGGCAGTGAGGTTAGCCCAGGGCCAATCTTCCTCAGCAAGAAGAGGAGGATTGGCAACAGATGTTAGCTCAGGGCTAATTTCCTCACCAAAAAGAAAAAAAATAGAAAATGTGATCTCTCTCTATTGATCTATAATGGAACATTATTCAGCCACAAAAATGAAGTAAATCCTGCCATTTTGGCAACATGGATAAATCTGGAGGACATCATGCTAAGTGAAATAAGTCACACATAGAAAGACAAATATTGTATAATCTTACTTATATGTGGAATCTAAAAAATTAAAACTCAGAGATGCTGAGAGGAGAATGGAGGTTGTCAGCATCTGAGGGTTGGGTGAAATGGAGAGAAGTTGGTCAATGGATAAAAACTCTTAGTCGTAAGATGAATAAGTTCTGTTTAATCTAATGTACTGCATGGCAGCATGGTGGCTATAGTTAATAATACTGTGTTGTATGCTTTAACTTTGCCAAGAGAGTAGATTATAAATATTCTCACCACAAAAAAAAATGGTAACTGTGAGATAATGAATGTTAATTAGCTTGGTTGTGGTAATGATATCACAATGTATACATACAGAAAACCATCAAGTGTGCACCTTAAATATATACAATTTTTGTCAGTTATACCTCAATAAAGCTAAAAATATTATTTCATTTGGATATGATTATTAATAAGGAGACCATTTGTAGTAAACCCAGGGGCAAGTGGGGAGTGAGGATATTGTAATTAAGAGGGTACTTCTCTTTCATTTTCACTGTGAAGGGGAAGAGAGACTGGGCAGGAGGCTTCTGTTTCAAGAATGATGAGTTGAATGAGTTTAAGAGCATGGATGGGGAAGTGATGGGGAAGTTTCTGGTAAAGGAGATTCAGTTTATAATTAATAATAAAAAGTCTTTGAGAAAGCAACAGAGAAAGGGATACATTTGCAGAAATTGGCTTAGCCATGCTTAGAGATGAACTTTCAGTTTTAACAAGTGAGAGGTCACTAGTGGGTAGAAATTTAGAAATATTTGTGGATTTCATGGCAGAGAACTGAAATCTTCAAATGATCTAATTCATCTGTGTAGTAGGAGATGGCCCCCTTTGTAGAAACTGAAGGGAAAGATGAGAATTTGTGAGACTCATAAGGCATGGGGGAAGCCTGAACATTTATGAATAATAGAAGAATTAATTGTCAAGAAATAGTAGGATATGAGATATTTCTTAAAATCCATTGGGAAATTTGTGACACTGTAATTAGACTGGGTCAGTATCCTAATCCTGGGCTGTGACAGATGAAGCCATGGGAAAGGGAGATATCTGGTGTGATCTAGGATTGTGTCTTCATCAGAAGATGTGGTGAAAAGTTGGGTGACATGAGATCTGTTTGTTTTGGCATATATCTGCTGAAATGAGTAAGTATGGGTTAAACAGGGTCAGTAAAACTGAGGAAAAGTGGGGACTGATATTTGGGAAAGTGGTCATTGTGCTGGAAGTTGGAGGTTCCCCACAGTGAGAGGACCTGGGCGTGGGGAGTAATCCTGTGATCAGGTTGAAAGGAGAAGTATTGTGAGATGAAGGAGAGGTCTCTGGTCATTGACCTGAGAGTTGAAAGTCCAGCTAAAACCTGCATCTGGGTCTAGGTATGTTTAATTACCTGAGATTCAGAGACAGGAAGACTTGAGTAACAAATTCTAACTCTGTCATTTTGTAGCCATGTGATTTTGTCATATTAAGGCTTTCTGAACCAGTTTATGTCATTTGTTAAATGGGTAACTAACCCATAAACAGTAGTGTTATCATGGAGACTAAATAAGTAAATCTATGTAATTGCAGTTGCAGGGTCTCAATTTATTTATCAGATAATATTTTCTCTTCTCCAGACCTCAGGCTCAAAGAGCTGTAATCCTAACCTTGTTGATGACACACTATCATAATTTATCCATGCAGTACTTTATTAGCAATGTTTTAGGTCATACTTTACAGTTGAAAATGCTTCCATACACATCAATTATGACAGGAAGGGATGTTCCTGTTGATGATAATTACTGGAACAGAGCTCCAGCTGCCATTTCACTACAATATCTGAAATACTCAACTAAGGTTCCTTCACTCTATGACTTATGAGCCTTCCTGCTCTGTGGGGAATGTGGGACACAAGAGCAGTATTATCGTGTAGTACTATGGCTTCTGTCCTGTGCAAGGGATTTTAGTGCTATATTTACATGATGAGAGTCATTGAACCCTCCAACAAGAGATGAGTCTTTGAATTTCACACACTACCATTCAATGGACTCCAGAGTAGCCTGGTCACATAACTAGGGAGGTGGAGGATAGGGCTAGGGTTGCAGAGATAGTGCCTGAATCCCCATGTGGAAGTTTGAGGGCAAGTATATGCAGGAGATGGGGACAGAGAACAGAGGGAGGATGTGGGCCAGTAGGGGCTAGTGTAGTTATTGAATAACCAATGCTAATGCACCTAAAAAAGAAGTATTAAATCAGAAATCCTATAAGGGTGCCCTTGTTTGTGGCTACAAGAATCTCCATGTAACATAAGTCACATCTTCTAGGATTTGGCATCAAAGAAGGAATTGAATAATGCCTCTGAACACCAGGTCTAATTAAAGTTTAAAACCATAAAACCCAATGACTTTCAATTTGTTATATGTAAAATGAGACTATTAGTATTTTCCTTATGATCATCAGTAGCTAAAACCTTCTCCCTGTGACCCTAGTAAAAGAGACTGCCTTGCCGGCTCATCTTAGATCTTTCTTCATTCAAGTGTAGCTTGAGCTGGGAGATTCACTGCCATGTGAAGGATTAGGAATTCATGACTGGTGTATGTACAAGTGGTGGAAAAGGCTGGAGTCTCCTGTCTTCTTTTTCTTTCCTCAGTGTTGTGTGCTTAGTTACCAGACTGTCCCTTTGTGAGAATACTAAGGAGGACAGGGGACAACTGAGTTTTTGAGAATGCAACCATAGGTGAGTTGGAACTTACTCCTACTCCTGGATTGATTCTTCTGTTACCAGCAGATTAGTAGGTTTCTCCTGTTGGCCTGGATCTTCTAAGTGCACCCAGGAAATGTTAGTGTGTTATGTTTCAGTAGGATGCTGGGAGGCTTACAGCAGGTCCAGGACTGATAAATAAATAATCTCCTTCCTACATTTACACTATTTCAGTTAATTCTCCATTAAGAATGTCCTTACAAGAGAAGAGATGTAAAACCCTACTTTAGAGAGCTTGGAATGGGGTGATTGTTGATTCAACACAATAACATGACTATAATTAGAGTTGGGAGTAAGTGCTGTCCCAGCAGAAAGTTTTGCATAGTTTGAATTTAGGCAAGAGATTAACCTGAGCTCAGAGCTATAACCTGAGTTCTTAAGAAAGGACAATTGCATAAACGTGGCTTATATACTTAGTCTTTGAAACACAATGAAATGACAAAATAAATCAACTATATAGTTGAGATGTTACAAAGAAGAAATCTCTGTGCAGACAAGAGAGTCACACACCATGTGTATGTAACTTACATGGGGAAGATTTTTAACCAGGAACTATGATGACCGATTAGCCTAGAATTCATACATAGAGAAAAGAATGAATGAATGTGTGTGGACAATCCTTTAAATGCCTCTTATCTCTTTCTATCAACAGAAATCTCACACTGGGGAGGAACCCATTGAATATAATGAGTGTGAGATGCTTTCACTCTCAGATTCACAGTGACTTCACGTGTGTAAAATCACATGGGCCCAGAAGGCCCACCTCCATAAGCTGTTGGACCAACTGAGGCAGCAAAGCCATGAAGAAACACTGAAGTTTCACTTGTAAAAGACCAAATATTTTCCCAAGAACATGAAATCCAGGTAGGCAGACCAGATCTCAAAGACAGAAAGGATGGCCTGGAATCCATATTTAAGGTCAAACTCAGCCTGCTTAGGAGCCCAGGGGTGTGCTGAGCAAGCTGAAGATGAAAATCTTGGCTCTAAATTTGGAGAATGTTGTGGTCCCTTGCTGTTCTGCTCTCAGCCAACTCAGAAGCTTCCAGGGAGAGACTTGATCTGAAAACCTTTGGAGGGAGGTTTCAAGTCCTTGTAGTTTAAAGATCAAGAGCATGGGTCCTCCCCCACAATTTTAAAATTTAAACATACATTTTCTTTGTTAAAGGAAAAAAGTCAAACAATGCAAACATGTTGAAATTTTCCCCTATTCCTGCCTAATTCTTTCATCTTATGGGCATACACATTTATTTACAGCCATGCATGCCTCAGCAATGGGGATACATTCAAGAAATGTGTCATTAGGTGATTTCCTCATTCTGTGAGCATCATGGAGTGTAAATACACAAACCTAGATGGTATAGCATACTACACGCCTAAGCTATATGGTGCTAATCTTGTGGGACCACCATCATATATGCTGTCCATCATAGACTGAGACATTGTTATGCAGCACATGACTATATATGGATATATACACATATATAGTGCTTTCTACATACAGGTTGGAAAATATTATGCCAATTATTCTGCAACTGCAGATATATTTCCATTTTTAAATGACCATTTAGAACTCATTAATACAGATGTTTCATAATGATTGAACCATCCCCCGATTGATTGGCTTATTAAGATTGGTTTTAATTTCTCAATATGGAAAATAGTTCTCTGTGAACTTTCTAGTATCTTTGTGCCTTTGTACAACTAATTCTGTAAAGGCTTTCACAGAAATGGAATTGTACTGCTAATTAATTGCAGTACTTAGATTCACAAGTATAACATGAGGCAAATGTCAACCCCTGAGCATTGATCTCCATTTCTGGAAAAGAGCAAAATGTCTGGGCCTTGGGACATTGGGGAGCTTGATGGGATAATGTAGGTAAAGTTCAAGGACAGGATGAGGGCAGTGGACATGAAATGGAAGCTCATATCGCAACAAGTAGAAACCTCTCTCACGTGGGTTTTCCAGCTGTTCTACAAAAAGTATGTATTCTTTGTATGATCAGAAAATTTGCAAAACAAACCAAGAACTCTTATGTGAAAGCAAACCAACTCAGCAGCTCTGGGCAGAGCCAAATGTCAGGTTCCAGCCTCCTTCAGTGGGATCAGGGTGTGGCTCTTGGCTGGGGTCTGCCACACTCAGCCAAGACCCTTTAGATGGTGGTCTCACCTACCTACCTTGCAGCCAAGCATGTTTTCACATCCTCCTGACAAAGGAAGTGATGAAGTCCTCAGTGATCGTACTGAAAGAACTCAATGCCTACAGCTCCACTCTCAGCAGAAATTTCTTGTTTATGAACGGATATGAAGAGGAATACAAAAGAACCCAGAAAATCACCAGGAAGCAAGAATAGAAACTGACTTCAAGTTCTGAGCTGTCTTGACTTTGAACACCTTCCCTAATGCATGTAGAGCTAGAATCTATGTCAGGACATCAAGGAATCAGAAACTGAAAGTGTTTCTGAAAGAGACCATCTCTTTCTTGCTTTAAAAGAGGTTGAGGGCTCAGAATTCAGGGCTCAAGACTTGAGTGAAATTATAATGGAAACGCTAATTTATGTGAAACTTTGAGTTCCATTCATCCAACGCACCACTGCCACAGCGTTCTTCTAAAATACAGTTCTGACCTACCCACTGTCCTGCTCACAAGTCCCTCTGCAACTCTGCAGCCCCAACCAAATCCAACCCATGGTTCCTGCTTGACCACAGATGTGCCCACACTCTAGTTCCCACCTTGACTCTCCCTGCTTCAGCGAAGTCCTCACTCTTCCTTTATAGGCCCCCTGCCCACCTGTCCTTTCTCATGCTCCTCCTCTCTGGGGATACTTCTCTCTCCACATGGCCAAGCTCAGCCATTCTTCCAGTCCACTACCAGTGGCAAGTATCCCATACACTCAGCCTAGCCCTACATCTCACCTTCCTCACCCACTGTGACCTCTTCTCTCTCTGAACATGCTTATATGTTGGTTGCTGTTAAACACAGGAGTTCAGAACATCCAACTAGGATGTGTTTACTGAAGAGCAAGTATGACTTACTAATTTTGATTCAACTTTGATTACCTCTAGCCCAGTGTCTTGCACATAATTCAGATACATTGAATGCTTTCTGGGTAAATGTGTGAATACTAGAATGTCCTGGTCTGACTCTCCCAGAGCTTGGCTCTTTTACCCACACCCAGCCAGAGTTCTACATGGTCAGAGTTGAAAACACTTGTGGTTGACACTGAACCTGGCCAAGGATTTCCCATATATATGGGATAGCCGACTCCTCAGGGAATCCCTCCCCTTGGTAGGGATCCTTGTTCCAATTGCTAATTATTTGCTGCCTATGCCAATTTCCTGGAACAAGTGATCATTCCCTCTAGTATCAGAAATAAAGAAACAGTGAATAGAAAACCTTTTTCTTCCCCTTCTTTGGTCCTGGGTTTTATGAACAAGGTGAAATATTGTAACAGAAGATTGGACTAATTTTAGCTGGAAAACAAAGTGTAGGTGGTTGAAGGAAGAGGTGAAAAACACAATTAAAAAATAGGAAATATCCAGAAATGATGAGCAGTCCTGACCCAGGGAGCCTGTCCTGACCCAGGGTGACTTGCTGGTTTGGTCATTGTGCATCAGAAACAGTGTTTTCCTGCCTAGATGGTCTCTGGGTCCTACTTCCCCATATTTATGATTGGTCAGGTGCTTATTTTTTTAAATATATGGATATAAATATATAGGAATGGATATATCATGTATGGTGTTTTGTTCTGATTAAGGTCACACTTATTACAGAAAATTAGGAAATAGAAAAAATTCAATGGAGGAAACAAAAATACTCCATAATCCCATCACTAAGGATTTATCTCACTCCCAATTTTCTGGTCCCTTGTGTCTGAGCTTGGATCAAACATGGACCTGTGTGATGGGCTTTTGGGTGACATTGGCATTGCTCTGCTGATGCCAAAATGTTATAGCTGGAAAGACTAACCAGCTAGAGGTCACCTGATTAGTCAATTTTCTGTGTTCAGAGATGGGCAGTAGGCCGGAAACAGGAAGTGGAAGAGGTGAAGCCAAGCCTTTAATCTCTTTTCCTTCATTTCAAAATCATCTTTCCCCTCACTCTCCAACTTCTAAATATGTCCTGACTCAAACCTAATTATTCTCCTTCCTCTTCCACAGACCATTGTCCATCTTCTGCATGGCCCATAGAGAAAGCAACAAGGACCACCCCAAGAGCTAATATTTATTGAAGATGATTATTAATATATTAATATTAACTATCAATATTAAATATCAATATTAACTGTCAGTATTAAAAATTAACTATCAATATTAAAAATCAATAACTATGAGAGAATTACTGTAATTATCCCATTTTACAGATGAAAACATGAGCTCAGAGAATTAGTCACTTGGTCAAGATCTCTGATTTGTGAAATGCTGAGATCCAAGATATGAATCTACACCATGTAATTGCAGAGTCTTGAAGCAAACACATGCTATCTGGCCATGAGAGTAACCAGAAGAAAAAAAAAGTTCTAGATACAACTAGTTAAATTTGTGTGTTAAACTACTGTGTACATACTTAAAAATATGGCAATCATAAGTGTATAGCTTAATGAATTATCAAAAGGGGATACACCTGGTAACCAGTACCTATGAGAAATAGAACATTACCAACTCTCCAGGAGCTCCTTCATGTACCCATCTCAAGTCACTGACCTCTCTTCCCCAAGAATAACAAATATTGTCACTTCTTCATAAGTTTTGCTTGTTTCTGAACTTTATTTGAATGGAATCACATAGAATATACTCCTTAATGTCAGGCTTCTTTCATTATGTTTGTGAATTTCAACCATATTTATGAATGTGACTGTAGTTCATTTTTATTTCTGTATAGCATATACCATTATATATATATATATGTAATGTGTAACCTATTTTATTTTTACTTTCTATTATTGAGGCACATTTGGGTTGTTTCAAGTTTAGAGAACTACTAAATAATGCTGCTATGAACATTCTTTTGCAATGATGAATTTATGTAGGCATAAATTCATCCTAAGAGAATTCACCCCTAAGAGAAATTTGGGGGTCATAGAGTATGAATAAGTCCATCTTTAGGAGAATCTAACATAGAGAGTTTTTGAAAGTGATGGTAACAGTTTACACCCACAGCAGTGTATGAAAGCCCAGTTACTCTCCATCCTTACCAACACTTGGTATTGTCAGTGGTTTTTATTTTTGTTTGTGTATTGGTATCACATCATGGTTTTAATTTGCATTTTCCTGACAGGTAACAATGTTGTGCCTCTTTTTCAAATACTTGTTATCCATTTGGTTATATTTTTTGTGAAATGCCTAGTCAAATCTTTGGTCCATTTTTTTCTGGTAGATTTTCTGTCTTTTTTCTGAATAACTTGTGGGAGTTAGCCACATGCCCTATATGAGGCCTTTTCCAGATAAAGTATGGCAAGTTTTTATTTCCATTGTGTTCTTGCCTTCTTACTCTCTTGGAGGTGTCTTTTGATAAAGAGTTTTTAATTGTAATAAGGTCCAATTTAATAATTTTCATCTCTATGTTTAGTGTACCCTGTGACCTATGTAAGAAATCTTTGTCTGCCCCAGAGTCATGAAAATATTCTCCTGTGTTCTCTACTACAAATGTCATTGTTTTAAACATCCAAATTTGGTTGTAAAATCCACCTGGAATTGACTTTTGTTTATGGTGTGAGGTAGTAGTCAACATTCATTTCTTTCCCATATGGATAAGCAGTGCCCCTGGGCCATTTACTGAGAAGACTGTTTTCTCCCCAGTGCTCGGCCTGCCTCTTCTGTCACATATAAATGTTTGTATGTGTGGGTCTCAGGAGAACTCTCTATTCTTTCTACTTCTCCTTGTGGCTGTCCTTGCTCTGCGACAGCACACCACCCCGATGACTGTAGCTTTATACTAAGGCTTCATATCTGGTAATGGAAGCCTTCCAGATTTGCTCTCCTTCAAGATTTCTTGACTATATGTGGCCACTTGTATTTCTATAGAAATTTTGAAATTGGATTCTCAGTGTCCACAAGATATCTGCTGAGATAACTTATTGTTATTGTATGAATCTATAGATCAATGAGAGGAGAAGTGATATCTTAACAATACATAGCAAAACAAACAAAAATATGAAAAAAAATGAACCAAACCAAAACATCATAATACAAAAGGAAGAAATGATAAACTGGGAAGAAATATTTGCAATTCATATCACAAAAGGACTCATATCCCCAATATATAAAAAGTTCCTAGAAATTGATAAGAAAAAGAACACACCCTCAGTAGAAAAGACAAAAGGCATGAACCCACAGTTCATGGAAAGTGATATATAAATAGTCCTAAATGTATGAAAACACACTCAAGCTCAGTCATACTATGATAAAATTGTCATATTCAAAATGTGGCAAAGCTGGGGGGAAAATAGAAAAGGAATTCCCTCCTCCCAGGCTCTGCAGACCCACCAGGCCCAGCACTCTAAGGACTCACATGACTGCATTGGGGATGCCCACTGGGTTCCAGATGATGTCACGTGCTCAGAGACTCCAGGTGGGGGATTGCAAAGAACTCACCTCTTTAGCAGAACAGCTGGTGCACTGTGCATGCCAGTGGCAAGGCATGGCTCAGGTGCACTCACTGTCCTGGGGCCTGCACATGGCTGCTTGTGAGCACTGGGCCCTCAACAACAGACCTGGCTGCTCCTGCTCCATGCCCACCAGCATCTGCCCATATTGGGAGGCCTGTGCACCTGTGCCCACTCGAACCTGCCCACTCCAACACCCCGTCCAGTGTTGATGGAGCCTGACAACATGTCCTGCTGTACATGTGCTTATGAAGTTCTGCATTCAACCCCTCTTTGTATAATTGGGAAACTGAGCCTCAGAAAGAGGCAGTGACTGACCTGGGCCACAGTACATGGGGAGAGTCAAGAAAACAAGTGAGGATGCTGGCTTCCTAGGCCAGGGCCCAACCCCTCCAATCATATATGCTTTGGATATGAAAGCCCCTAAGATCCTGGTGAACCCTTCCCAATTTGGGCCATTTTCCTTCCTGCATCCCTATGAGCACACAGGTATGCACAAACAGAAGCCAACTTCACAGTTGGGGACCATGGAAGGGTGGTTAAAAAAAGCAGACACCCTGTAAGTGATGAGGGAAAGAGGAGAACGGGGTTGCAGACAGCTCTGCAATGGAGTAGAGACATCCATTTTCCTGGCAACATATCCAGAGGTCCATGGCATGAGGGCGATCCTCAAATTTCCCACAATCCTGCCTCGGCAGGGGCCAACTGCATAGTAGTCTCCAGAGGACAGGGCCTGGGGTCCTGCAGTCCACCACTCTGGGCTCCTGGAAGTGGGCTATGCACACCCCATTCCCTAGTATAAACATATACTACAAGAGTGAAGGCCTCAGTTCCCTTCTGTACAAATTGGGCACTTGCAGTGGCTGACCCCAAGCATTCTTCATGGTTGGAAAATCTGTAGACCTTAGTTCTCTACCAATGACCCATTGTCCTCCAAGGACATGGGTAAATGCTTTCTACACACTGAAGGTCCTTCATGGAAGAGACAATCTTGGTAAATGAGGACTTGGGGTAGGGCAGAATGAGGCAGATCCAGGGACTGAGAGTCAGAGGTGCTGGAACAAGACTACTCATAGTTGGATCCTCAGGGTCCTCATTTGGAAGTAGGGGGAATCATTGCCCTGAGGTGAGGATGTCTTTTGAGCAAATTATACATCCCAGAGAGGCATGTCTCTGGGAGAGGCAAAGAGGGGAGCAAGAGTGTCTTCTGAGGTTCCTTCCACAACTCTGATAGCCTACAGGTCCTGCTCCTTTAATCCTGAGACTCCAGAGAGCCTCTGCCTTGAGGTCACCTGAAGAAGAGTTTTTGCCTGGGGCTGCAGTGCTAGCGCTGACCACCAGGGGGAAGGTGGGCTCCTGGTTCACTGGTGCCCACTGAGCTTTGCTGGAGCAACTGGAGCAGGAAGAATCATGCAAAGATCATTCTGCCGTGCACCTGCATCAGAAACAACGTGCACCTCTTATAATTAGTGATCATCTCTACAGAATGAGCTGGTCAGAGGTAGGGAGCAGAGTTGCAACATCTCCCCATTTGTTTATTCAGAGACTGTGCCCTGAGAGCTCAACCTGTGCCAGGTATCTTGGAGGGTCCAAGTTCAGTGCTGAAAATGGCCAAGTGGTCTCTGTCTTCCAGGATCTTTCAGTGTGGAGGAGAGAAGGACAAAAGCATAGAAAACATGTGAAAGAAAAGAGTAAATGCTAACATGAAAATAAAGCAGGGTGCTGTAAGGGAGGGCTTGGCAGTCACTGGGTAGGAGGATCTGAAAGGCCTCATTGGGGTGACAATTACTGGGACCAGAATGACAGGAGGGGGCCAGCCTTGCACAAATCTGGGAGCAGTGTGTCAGGGAGAAGGCACCACTTGTGCAGAGACTCGCAGGCAGAAGTGAGTTTGACCAGAGGTGGTTAGAAATGTGGCCAGTGTGGATGGAGTGAGCCTGGGAGGAGAGAGGAGCATAGGAAGGAGGACAGGGCCAGGTCTTGGGGCCTGGTAAACTGTTAGTTCCTCTCTGAAAACATTGCCCCAATACCTTGCATCTTAAAACTACAAATATTTAATATCTCACAAGTTTTATGGAGGAATCCATGCATTGATTAACTTGGTTCTTCTGCTCAAGGTGTCTCACAGGCTGGGGCTGCAGCCTCAACTGAAGCTTGACTGGCATAAGATTTGCTCCCAAGTTCACTCTATAGATTCAGGATGCAGTTTGGACTCAGAGCATGAGTTCCTTTCTGTCTGCTGGCCTGGGCACTGCCTCAGTTCTCTCCTATGTGGGCCTCTACTTAGGGCAACTCAAAATATCTGTGCTAGATTCCACAGTTTAGGGATAGAAGAGACAGAGAGGTAGGACACAAGAGAGGGAATAAGAAGGAAGTGAGAGACTTTCTGTGTTTAAAATTTAGACCTGGCATCCCATCATGTTGGCTGTATTCTGCTTGCCAGAAGCCAGTCACTAACCACTCAGTGGTTACACAGGAATGTGGAAGGGAAGTGTATACCATGGCTGGGTTCACTGGGTACCACTGTGGAGGCTGCCCATCTCATAGGCTGAGATGAGGCACTTGGGTCTCATTCTAAATATTATGGGGAACAATTGAAAGGTTTTAATCCAGAGGATGACAGTGTCTGAATTTCATTCATTCACCCCCTCATGGTTCTGACATTCAAATTGTGCCAAGTTAGAAGTGACTGTTCCAATATCACGTTGCTGGAACCCAAGCCTGTTTTGAGTGGGGTCCCGTGCTACCCCTTCTTGTAATTCTTCCATCACTAAGTTTGTGCCTTAGATACACATGACACTAGCCCACAGGTGTTATAGATATTATCTCACACCCAGCTTATGATGTCCCTAGGAAGTAGATTCTAGCCTGATCCCCACAGTGCAGGTTGAGAGACTGGGAAGGACCTGAGAGGCACAATGAGTTTTCCAGGAGGGAGAATTGGTAAGAAAAAGGATGCCTGAATTCAGCTCTGTCTCCTCAAAGATAGGACCCTAGTTACATTTCCAGGGAGCTGTGGTTAGGGCTGTGCTGGCTCATTATGTACAGTTAGGGGGGTGTCATGAGGGAGGAGGATGAGCAATAACAGCCTCAGGGTGGAGGAGAGGTGGCTTTGGGGAGGTCTGATTGAAGGAAGGGGCCCAGGTAATGGGATCTTGAGAAAATGTCCTCACTTCCTTGGTGATAGGCCCCAACAGAACTTAGAACTCTGGTCACCAGGCACTCATAGCCCCCTTTTCAGCTCACTTGACTGTTGTGTCCCAACTTCTAGAGGTTCTGGGCTGAGGAAAGCCCAGAGTGAGAGACTTTTCTGTTGCTGTAGACATTGGCTCAGCCCTCATCCCCATCACCACTGTCCATTTCATA
Organism: Tapirus terrestris; assembly: GCA_004025025.1. Taxonomy (NCBI): domain Eukaryota; kingdom Metazoa; phylum Chordata; class Mammalia; order Perissodactyla; family Tapiridae; genus Tapirus; species Tapirus terrestris. Next base: position 353,362 of record PVID01000638.1, read on the forward strand.
GGAGGCACCCAAAGGTAACACAGGGAAGCCCAGGGCAGGCCAGTACAGAGCAGGCCACAACTGTGATCCCACATGAGCAGCCCCACACCCCGTTCCCCTCATTGTGTGTGTTGAGGGGAGAAGGCAGGAGATAAGGGGCATGCTCTTCTTGGGAAGGAGCAGGTGCTGAGGTGTTGGAAGCCTGGTGGGACTGCCATGTTCATATCCCAGGTCAAGGCTGGCAGCATGAGGAGGTGAGCTCCTCTACTCATATGTGACCTGAGCCCTAGAGGTTTCATCTCCCTCCCTCTGTGACTAGAGTTCCTTGCAGATGCCCCTCTGTGCCCAAACTGAGGACAAAATTTCTCATAGGAGTGACCTCCTGTGACAATGTCCAGGCAGGCCCCTGATACCTCCTGGCCTGGCTCCCAGGCTCTATCTTTGCAGAACTCCACTCAGGAGATCATCAGGGAGCTGGCCAGTGGGTTCAACTAATCCAACTCCCTAGACAAGGGTCAGGTACATCAGGCCACCCATTCAGTGCTAATCTCAGATGAGAATTGGTGCAGAGAGGTCTCCACACCCAAGAACCTGAGATGATCAGGTTGGAATCAGAACCCAGAGTCAAATCTGGGGACTCCCCTGGGCCCTCCCAGGGCTTTCCCACATAAGTGTCCCACAGGCAGGCTCCCAAAGGAAGCTGGACCTGCACATGTAACCCACCCACTATGTGGTAGAATAGAAATACACTCTTTGCATATTTGTTGGAATAGTAGAGAAAATATTCAATGTTTTTTCACTTTTCACCAAGCCATGAGTATCTTAGTATTTTGTTGCTTTGATTTGATTTGTTGTTTTTTGATTATTTTAACGACCCACTCCAGGTATCCTGTGGAGCAGTCAGCTCCACTGTCCTTGCAGACCTTCTCCAAGCCTTATAAATCATCACACTTAACACGGTGATTTATACGCAAAGGAGGGGGTGGGATTACTTGATTCTATAAATTTCTCCACAATTTGTCACTTCATAGAACACATCAAACCATTGTAGGCCTGTCAGGTCAGGAGTTGTGGCCTTATGTGACTTCTTAATATCCCATAAAGGAAGTCATTTGCCATGGCAATTCAGCCTTTCAATGTTGTTAGACCTTGACATGATTCAATTCTGTTGCCATTTCAGCAGTGCTGCAGGGAACATCGTAAGTATGTCCTCATAGACTTTGTTAGTTTGCTGGGTCTGCCATAACATAGAACCATCGATTGGGTGGAATGCCCCTGAAGCTGACTGGCCCCATACCAGTCTCTGTCCTTGTGGAGCCCCACCCAGGACATGGTCAAGGAGCTGGTTGATGGGTTCAACTACTCCATCTCACTAGACAAGGAGGAGATGCATCTGGCTACCAAAAAGGGTAAGTGTGGGCACGTAGGTCTTCACATTCAGGACACTGAGATGACTGGGGTGAACCCAGAACCCAGAACCCAGACTGGAATCTGGTGACTCCTCTGGGGTCCTTCCAGGAATGTGGTTTCCTCAGAGCCCTCCCCTTCATGTCAGGCACTAATGAAGCCTCAGGTAGTTGAGAGGGAATGTCACACAGCCCACGGTAGGGAGAGTTCTCCGTTCTGACCTGTGTGATCTTGAGCAGCCCCTTGGAATCACTAACCCTCTGTTTCCCAACATCTACAGTGGGGATGTTTGTTGATGACTCACTAGGATAATGCTCTGAATACAGGCTATTAATACAGGGAGGTGCTATTGTTTCTCAGCTAACAAAATGCCTTGAAGGTATCAGTTGTTTATCATTTCCCCCAAAATCAAATGATGCTTTTAAAGCCTAGAACTTTTTTCTGCGTGGGCACTCACATCCCTCCTCTTACACAAGTTCTTGAGGTGATGAGAGTTTCTTGTTTGAGCTCCAGAACCTGATCCTCCTCGTGGCTCACAGTGAGGTCACTATTTGTCCTTCATTGTCCACCTGGTGTGAAAAGGAGTCAACTCTCTCCTGGGATGAGGCCTGCTTGATGCTAAACCCCAAGGCAGGCACAATGGAGAAGGTGGTAGAGTCCCTGGTACCAGCCTTCCCAGATAGAAACATCTCCTACATTGCCACATTCCCATGCATGTACCAGGCCTTCACCACCACCCAACAGGTCCTAGACCAGCTGTTCTATAGGTGAGTGCTGCCCCCCTCCACAGCACAGTGGTGAGTCTCCCACCTATTAACTATGTGTCTGGGGAATGTCAACACACCTCTCTGAGCTTCACTTTGCTCTTCTGAAAAGTGGGTTGGTAAGAAGGTGAACCTCATAATGTTATTGTAGGAAATCATGGAATCAGCCATGGCAGGTACTTACCTGGTGCCTGGCTCTGCAAAAAGGGCTGGAGAATGTGCTGTGGTTGTTTATGGTGATTATTTCTCTCTGCCCCATGAAAATAGTCTGTGTCATCCATCACTGGGATGTGGCCATTCTGAGTTTGGAAAATCACATGGAAAGCACCCTGTCAAGGAGTTTGAGGTTCTATCCAGCTGGTCTTGGTCCTTGTCATTGATGTAGCCAATTAGGGATCTCTGGGGCAGCACAGGGGCTCCAGGCCCACTCAGATATCTGAGATGGTTGTGGTTGGAGTTCATTTGAAAATGTATATTAAGAACCTACTACATGCAGGACTTTTGGAGACACTTAGCATAATTCAGTGAATGAAGCAGACACAATCCCTGGGCCTCAATTCTGGTCTGAGAGTCAGACAGTCACACTTGATACCATTCACAGGTGCTATCCACCATACATCTCATGTGATGCCCTTGTAACCTCTTCAACATCTGGAGGCATCTTCCCATATTCTGACTAGGATGATAGGCCACAGGACCACCTAAAAAAGTGAGTGGTGTTTGGGTCCAGAAGGAGGGCCTCCTGTCTCTACAGAGGAGGGTGGCAGCTGTTGCTGGGGTGGGCCTGGCAGAACCCTGCTTCACACATATCTTTTGATTCCCATGAGAGGGCTGAGGTCTGGTGGTTTCCACTCCAGGTGTACAAGAGTAAAAGAGAGCTATAGATGGGGTCCCAGGGCCGTGGAGAACCAGAGGGGAGGTTGGGCTGAGAAGTCCCCTAGAGACCCATTCCCACCACACCCCCATCTCCATCTGCCTCACCTTCTCCACATCTACTGCTTCTGACCACCACCACTAGGCCCAGAACAAGAGGTGTCTGAGCAGTCTGTGCTGGGGTTCATGGGCTGGAGTTCCCTTGTTCACAAATCTGCCTCAGCCTTCAGTCCAGTTGCCCAGGTGCATGGAGGGTTGGGGTAGGCTGTGTCCAGGCCCTTTGGGAGAAGAGTGTCAGTGGGAATAAGAGACTCATACAGACTCTGTGTTCAGCCTACTGGATGTGCAAGCCTGTTACTGCCAGGACAGCCACACAGGGCCATGCCTGGGTTGGGGCTCTCCCTTCAATGGGAAGAGGCATGCATAGGGCCCCAGACCCAAACAAGGGTGCCTTGGGAGGGCATTGTGGAAGGAAAGGCCAGTCCTCTGACTCTATGGCCCAGCTGCCACTCCACAGTGCCATTTCCTCTATGGTGGGAACCTGGCTGGATCAAGTGCAGGATTTCTGGGAGCCCATGCACTTTCCCTATTTCCAGCTGAAGCTACCCTATGTATGTATCAATTTGCCTGGCTTGAGACTGGAGGGCAATGCCAACCTTCTCTGGGTTCAGCTAGGGCATCTAGAGCCCCTTGAAGCAGAGCTGGAAGGTGAGGGGACTGCAGTCTGGGAAGACTATCTGTGCTGGGGTTCCTGGGCTGGAGTTGCCTTAAAGGCAGTGGAGTATTTCCTGCTTTTGGAAAGGCATAGGGAAAGTCAGGTATGTGGGTGAAACTCCTCTTTTTCCTGCTTGAGCCCCAGCTCCACAGCTCCAGCCATCTCCAGAGCCAGAATAAACGCCAGTTCCTGGGCTAGAGGCAGCTCCAACTCTAGTTCTACCACCTGTGCTAGAGCTGGAGCCAACATCACCTCCATCAGCCCCTCTAGGGCCAGAGCAAGTGACAACCTCAATTTCAGCTCCAGTGCCAGCTCCTGAGCTGGAGCCAGATGGACTAGAAGCTCTAGTGCAAATTCTACCTCCAGCTGAAGAAATAACAAGAAAGCTGGACTCAGCCCCAGAGCCTGCCTGCCTTTGGACTGTGACCTCCAAGAGCCTGCTGAAGGAGGAAAAGCCTAACCTCTTAGAGTTCCCTCCCCAGCTGGTGGCAGAGCAGTTACCTCTGATGGATGCGATGAGCAATGGGGCTCTCAGGGCAAGTGGGGCCGGCCTTCCCTGTGCCATCAGCTGCCCCAGACCTGCCATTCCCTGATCTGGAATCCAATGATCTGAGTCCAAATCCCAGCTCCCCCACTTACCAACCCCATGACCTGGGCAACTTTCTTAACCCTCAAGCCTTCACTGTCCTCACATGGAAAGTAGAGATGGACACTAAGAGCACTCACTGGGCAGAGTGACTGTGCAGATGAACGAGGTAGGACAGAGAGGAAATTGGGCAGAGTCTGGACCTTTGGTGGGGGAGGGAGCTTTCTTTTTTGTTACTTCTGTGTTTTTTAGGGTTCCATTTTATCTCTGTCACTGACAACATCACTGTATTGTCTCTATCTATTTTTGGGGGGGAGTTGTTGTTTTGTTAGCATTTTGGTATTACTCACCTCGTATCATTTTAATTCCTCCTGAAGAAATTCCTCTAACATCTCTTGTTGCTTAAGTTAGCTGGTGACAAATTATTTCAGCTTTTGTTTATCTGGAAAAGTCCTTATTTCTCTTTAAATTTAAAGAAAGAATTTTGAAATAAAATTTTAGGTTGACAGTTTTTCTTTCAGCACTTAAAAATTTTTGGTCCATTGTGTTTTGGCTGTATAACTTTGGATGAGAAATCTGTGCTCATTCTTGTATTTCTTCCTCTGTACTTAAGGTTTTCTTCTCACTCTTTGGTGATTCAGTATGGGTTTTTTTGTGTGTGTGTTTACATTTTGTGTTTCACTAAGCTTCTTCAATCTGTGGGTCTGTGGTTTTTATCAAATGTGGACTATTTTCTGCCATTATTTCTTTCGATGTGTTTTCTATGCACCTTCCTCTCCTCTCGTCTGGAACTTCTGGGTATGTTACACTACTTGATATTGTCCCGCAGGTCACTGAGCCTTGTTTTCCCAGTCTTTCATCTCTCTGTGTTTCAATTTGGGTATTTCTATTTTTGTGTTGCCCAGTTCCTTTCCTTCTGTGCATTTAATCAGCTGTTAATCTCATTTATTGAATTTTTCACTTCAGACATATATGTATTTATTTCACCTCTAGAAGTTCCATCTGGTTCTTTTTTATATCTTCTGTTTGTCTCCAACTATGTTCATGTTGTGTTTTAAATACTTATTCATGTTTATAATAATTGTCTTAAAACCCTTATTTGGACAGTTCATCATCTCTGCCTTTCAGGGTCTGTTCCTACTATGTTTTCCCCTGTTTTTGTCATCTTTTCTTGCTTCTTTGTAGGTCCAGTAACTTTTAGTTGGATGGTAGACATTGTGACTATTCAGTGTCTGGTTTTTGTCATTTTTTTAAAAAAGAGTGTTGGACTTTGTTTTTTCAGGAAGATAAGTTACTGTGGATCAGCTTGGTATTTTTCTAGCTTTTAAGATTTTTAGGTTGGGTGTAGAACATCATTACTCTAGGGCTAATATAGCCCCACTATTGAGGTACAACCCTTTTGCTGTCTCTTTATTGCCTTGGTGGTTCAACTGTGACTCTCCCCTCTGACTGGTGAAAACTCTAAATGTCTCCCAGCCCTCTGTTGAGCAGTGGAAGTTTTTCAGCTTATAACACCCTAGTCAGTTTTTGCCTTATCTCACTGAGTTTCATATGTTGCTTAGAATTTGGCAACAGATGAAAGGGAACCCCATGCAGATTTTTGGAGCTCTTTTTATGTAGCTCTTTTCTTCTGTCATCTCTTCAGAGCCTTCCCACATATCTCCTCTTCACTATCTCCAACTGCATCAACCTCCCTGAGCTCTGGTGTGTCTCACCCACTTGGTATACTGTGGTGTTCTGCTTGGGTTCCCCCTCCTTGTGATGCCATCTGGGAAGTGCTTTCACTAAGAAAGGGCAATAATAGGGCTTATCCTTATCACAATCTTGTGCAGCCTGTTGTCCAAGGTCTGAAATGGGTTGTTTCATACACATTTCTTTTCCCCCATTTTCCTAGTTCACAGCAAAACAATATTGTACTCTTGTTACTTCATCGTGGACAGAAGCAAAATTCTCCTCTCTTGTTTTTTTTTAATTTCTTGTTATTTTTAAAAATTGTAGTAAAATACACATGACATAACATTTACAATCTTAACCATCTTTTAAGGTACAGTTCAGTGATATTAAGTGCATTCAAGTTGTTGTGCAACCATCACCACCATCCACCTTTAGAACTCTTTTTCATCTTGAAAAACTGAAACTCTGTATCCATTAAACAATAATTCTCCATTCTCCCCTAATCTCCAACCCCTGGAAACCACTATTCTACTTTCTGTCTCTATGAATTTGCCTATTCTAGGTACTTCATGTAAGTGGAATCATACAGGATTTGTCCTTTTGTGACTGGCTTATTTCACTGCCCCCCCTTTTTTTTAAAGTATATCATTTGGTCTTTGCTTGTAATGTTAGAATGATGGTTTGCAATACTCAGCATGTTTAAGCCAACAAGCTGATATGGTGGAGTGTGGGAAGGCTATACATTGGTATTTTTCATTTTTCTTGGTTGGGGGGATAGACCTTTGTGTGTTTTTATTCCATAGCTTGACATGCTTTAACCTCCTGTGAGACACCTTATAAATGTTAGTGAGTATTAAACTGTAGCACTGCCTACTCATATTCTTTTGGCTTAAAGGACATTGTATGTTCACTGAATATAGTAATTCTCCATCTCTCTTAGGTCTTTCCCTGCCAGTGATGCCTTCAGAACTGCCTAAGTTTCATTAATACTTAATACCCTCCTAATTACACATACTTCTACAGGACCTTATTTTTAAACAGCTTGCACATGAAGGGCTGCATTGATTCTCATGATAGCCCTTTCCTGTCCTGATTTCCCATCCAGGATAGAAGTTGCCATTCCATTGTGGTGTTTCATATATTTGTTTATGATCTCCTCCTAAAATCCAATATACTTATTATGTTTATGTTTCTCCTTATAAGTCCTATTCCCTTTATCTCTCCTTATTTTGCTTGTCTAACCCAAAGTAGGTCCTCAGTAAAGATTAATTTAAGGAAGAAAAGGTGTCATTATCCTTAATTGTAGGTGAAGTTAGTGAATCACCTAAATCTCAGGTCTACATTTATTGTCTCTACTTCCTTTGTATTTCTTGAACCCACTGCATCTGAATTTTCCCTATTAATCCACAAAAACAGTTTTGTCAGAATCATCAAAGACCTCTTCGACATTGGTAAATCCAGTGATCAAGTCTCAGTCTTCATATTACTTGACCTGTCAGCTGCATCTGAATCCAGGTCATTGCTTTCCCCTCCTTAAAACACTTTCTTTACTTGGCTTCTAGGACACCTCTATTCTAGCTTTTCTCCTAGCTCTCTGACTGCTCCCTCCCTATCCCAATCCCCATTTGAGAGCCCAGTGCTATCCTTGGTACTCTTCTCTTTCTACCTCATTCTGTCAGTGATCTCACCTGGTTTCTGGCTTTAAATACCATCTGTGTCCTGATGAATCTTAAATATATCTTTGTGACCTGAACCCCAACCCCTAAACTCCAGGATTATATTCCTCTGCTTACCTAACAGTGCCATGTGGCTGTATGATAGGAATCTCTTACTTCACATATGAAAAAACAACTCAATTATCATTCTTTTTGCCTAGCCTACTCCTTCCTTAGCTTTCTCTAATTTAGTTGATGGCAACTCCATTCTTCTACTTATCAGGCTAAAACCCTGGGAATCATCTTTGACTCCTTTCTTTCTCTCATAGCCCATGTCTAATATATTCACAAATTCAGTCTGCACTTTCTTCACAATATATATTCAGGATCTAATGACTTCTTACCATCTCCACTGCTATCACCCTGGACCTAAGCCACCATTGTCTTTCACCTGGATCATTTCATTAGCCTTTTAACAGGTCTCCTTGCTTAGCTTCTGCTCAGTTACAGGTGGTTATTCCCACAGTAGTTACAATGATCTTTCTAAAAGTGTAGGTTAACTTCTGTTTCTGGGAAGACGGAGTTGATGTACTTTTCCCTATTCCTTCCACTAAATACAACAAAAGATCCTGACATTATATATAAAATAAACATAGACTCTGGAAGATGGTGAGAAGGCAGACCAGCTAGGAACCTTGGGACTCAAGGAATGACATGGTAGTGAATTTCTTGAGTGTTCTTTTTGCCTTATATATCATAGACTTGAACCTGAGAAGCTGGCAACTCATAAAAACCAATGGATGCAAGGGAAAAAATGCAACAGAAGCCTCCTCTCTCTAGCCAAAAGACAGGAAAGAGACAGCTTAGCAAGACAGAAAACTTTTAAACAATAACTGTCCTACTCCAAAGAGCACAGAATTTTTTAGCCATTTTTTTCTTCAAGTGCCTTTTCAGTTCAACTCTTGTTCTCTTCTTCTGGGACTCTGATGACATGATTCTTAGCTCTTTTGCCATACTGCCACAGATTCTGAGCCTCTCTTCCTTTTTGCTTTTGGTCTATTCCCTCTCTGTTGTTTAGAGTGTGTAATTTTTATTGTTCTGTCTTCCACTTCACTGATTCTTTCCTCTGACCCCTCCTGTTCACTATGGAGCCATCCATTGAGTTTTTATTTTAGTTCCTATATTTTCCAGAAGATAGAAGAGGTGAGATCCCAGTTCATTTTATAAAGTTAGTTTTAACCTGATATTAAAGCCAGAAAAAGACATTAACCCACCAACCTTCGTGAATGTAGATGCAGAAACCCTTAGCAAAATATTAGCAAACAACTCAGCAATATATACAAAGAACTGCACACCATGACCAAGTAGTTTATTCCAGGGATGCAAGCCTGGTTCAATATTTGAAAATTAGTGTAATACACCCTATAAACAGAATAAAGAAGAAATATCCACGTGATCATACCACTCGATATGGTGAAGCATGTGACAAAATCTAGCATCTGATTAAAATTCAGAAAATTAGGAATAGAGGAAAAGTTACTCAACTTGATAAACAGCATCTACAAAAACCTATGGCTAACATTATGCTTCATAATGAAAGACTGAATGATTTTTTCTTCAGATCAGGAATGGGACAAGGATGCCTGTTCTTATTCTACATGGTGTTGGAAGTTCTAGCCTATGCAATAAGACAAGAAAAGGCTTCCAGATCAGAAAGGATGGAATAAAATTGTCCTTATCTGCAAATGACATTTTTATCTATGTAGCAAATCCTAAGGAATCTACAAGAAAAATACCACAAACTCTTAGAATAGGTGAGTTCAGCAAGGTTGCACGATACAAGATAAACACACAAAAATCAGTTTTATTTTTTATATTATCAATGAACATGTGGATCTCAAAATTAAAAATGCAGTATAATCCAAGAAAAATACATAAACACATAAGTATAAATCTAACAAGACATTTATAGAACTTTTATGCTGAAAATTATAAAACCCTGATGAAAGAAATCAAAGTATACCTAAATAAATGGAGAGACATACCATCTTCATGTGTTGGAAAATTCAACATAGTAAAGATGTCAATTCTCCCCAAATTATTATGCAGGCTTAATGTAATTTCTATTAAAATCATAGCAAACATTTTTGTAGATATACATACAAGTTCATTCTAAAATAAATAGGGAAAACAAAGGAACTAGAATAACTAAAACAATTTTGAAAAGGAAGAATAAAGTGAGAGGAATCAGTCTGCCCAATTTCAAGACTTATTTTATAGCCATAGTAACAAGACTATGTGGTATTGTTGGAAAGGCAGACACAGAGATCATTGGAGCAGTCTAGACAATCCAGTATGAAAATAGTATAGAGAACCACAGAAATGTGCCCTAATGATTTTTGAGAAATTATTTTCTAAAATGATTTGGAGAATTGCAAAGGCAATTCAATGGAGGAAGGATAGGCTTTCCAACAAATGGTGCTGGAGCAAACATTCTTAAGCAAAAAATGAACCTCAATATAAATCTCACAGTTTATAATGAAATTAACTCAGAATGGGTCACAAACTCAAATCTAAAATGCAAAACTGTAAAACTTAGAAAAAAAGGAGAAATTTTTGCATTTTAGGGTAAGAGCTGGGCAAAGAGTTCTTGGACTTGACACCAAACCTCATCTATAAGAGGAAAATTGATCAATTGGACCTCATCAAAATTAAAAACTTTTTCTCTGCAAAAGCACCTGTTAAGAGGATGAAAAGACAAGCTACAGACTGGAAAAAATGTTTGCAATCACATATCTGAGAAAAGACTGGTAATGAAATATATGAAGAACTATTAAAACTCAACAGTAAAAAAATTAATTCAAGTAGAAACTGGACAAAAGCCATCAAGAGACATTTCACCAAAGAGGAGATACAGGTGGCAGATAAACCCATGAAAAGGTGTTCAACACCATTAGTCATTCAGGAAAGGCAAATTAAAACCACATGAGATATCACTACACACCTATCAGAATGACTGAGGTAATAGAAGAGTGATAATAGTAAATGATGGTGAGGATGTGGAGGAACTGATTCTCCCCTCCATTGCCGGTGGGAATGGAAAATGGTACCGGCACTCTGGAAAACAGTTTGGCAGGGTCTTATCAAACTAAACTTGTAACTACCACACAACCCAGCAATATCAACTACTAGGCATTTATCCCAGAGAAATGAAAACTTTGTTCACACAAAAACCTACTCACAAATGTTCATAGTAGGTTTATTTGAAATAGCCAGAAACTAGAAACAACCCAGATGTTCTTCAGTGGATGAATGGTTAAACAAGTTGTGGCCCATCCATGCCATGGGATACTACTCAGCCATAAAAAGGACTGAACTACTGATACATACGGCAACCTGGATGAATCTCCAGAGAATCATGCTGAGTGAAAACAGCCAGTCCCAAAAGGTTACACACTGTATAATTTCGTTTATATATGACATTCTCGAAATGAGAAAATTATAGAAATGGAGAACAGATTAGTGGTTGCCAGGTGTTAAAGAGGAGCTGGGGGTGGGAGGGATGTGGTTGTGGCTATAAAAGAGAAACATGAGGGATTCTTGTGGGGATGGAAATATTCTGTATTGACATTGTATCAATGTCAACATCTTTGTTGTGATATTGTGCTATAGTTTTGCAAGATGTCACCATTGGGGGAAACTGGGTTAAGAATATATGGATTATTTCTACCACTCCATGTGAATCTACAATTATCTTGAAATCTAAAGTTTAATTAAAAAAATATACATTAGATCATGCCATCCCTCTGTTCCTCCTTTGTTCCTCTATGTGTCCCTCATAGTATAAGGCACAGTGGTTCTGAGCTTCACACAACCTGGTCTCTGCCTGCTCCTGGACTCACTTCCTGGCACTCACCCTGGCTGAGTTTGTTTAACCACATTGGCATCCTTGCTGTTCCTCAAACACCAAGTACATAGTCCAAACTGAAACTCATTTTATTTCCCTTTTTACTTTGGCTTCCAGAAAACTCAGGTTTTGAGGCCAACAGTGTTTAAGTTCAAGTTTATGAAGCACCTACCAAGTGCCAGGCCCTGTGCCAGGTAGGTGCTTGGGTGATATCGGTGAACAGGAAAGATGGAGATCCCTGCCCCAAGGAACCTTACATTCTATCAGGGGGAGACAGGGACAGGAACAGGAATGGTAATAAAGGGGCCACTGGCATGTTGGGATTGAGGATAGGGCAGGGGAGGGGAGGTTGGAGTGCTGGCCATGGGAGGCCAGGGCTGCCCTCATTGAGCAGATGACATCTGAGCATAGGCTTGGAGCAGGTGAGGGAGTTAGTGAATATCTGGGGAAGAGCATCCCATGGGAGGGGACAGCAGGAGAGGCTGGTGTGGTGGAGCAGAGGGGAGGACTGAGGAGATGGTGACTGAGAGCTGATGGCGGCGGGGCCTCTCGGTAATGGTGGGTGGGGAGAGCGTGGGCAAGTCTGGTCAAGCCTTGTAAGCAGTGGGAGAATTTGGCTTTTACTCTGTGGGAAATAGGGAGCCATTGCAGGGCTTTGAGCAGAGCAGTGACGTGAATGGACTTAGGCTCCTGGACAACTCCACCTGCTCTTTCAGGGGGCAAGAACAGAAGAAGGAGCCCATTGGGTGGTCATTCCATTAGCCCCAGGAAGGGGCAGTGGTGGTGTGCACTGGGGTAGTGGGGATGTGAAGTGGCTGGATTCTGTGTATGGCTAGATGGTAGACTCACAGTTGCTCACATAGATGTGTGATGTGAAAAGGAGGGTTGCTGTGGGTGATTTTTGGCCAGATAGCCTGGAAAGGTGGCATGTGGTGGTCAGGGATGGGGAAACCCTCTGGTCCCCAGATTGAGAGGGGTGGGAGTCTTGAGGTTCTGGTTTGGACATGTTACGTTGGAGGTAGGAACAGGTACTGCGTGTGAATCAGGGTTTGGGAGAGGGGACTAGGGCATGGAGATAGAGGTGCATTTTGATGGATGAGGTTTCTTTTTTATTTATTTATTAATCTTTTTTTTGCTGGGAAAGATTCATCCTGAGCTAACATCTGTTGCCAATCTTCCTGTCTCTCTCTTTTTTCCTCCCCAAAGCCCCAGTACATAGTTATATGTTCTAGTTGTAGGTCCTTCTAGTTCTCCTATGTGAACCACCACCAGAGCACGGCTACTGACACATGAGTGGTGTGGTTCTGTGCCCGGGAACTGAACATGGGCTGCTGAAGTGGAGTGCGCTGAACTTGAACCACTAGGCCATCAGGGCTGGCTCTGGATGGGGTTTCTGAAAGGGGTTACAGTGAGAGACAAGGACCTGGGACTGAGGCTGGGCCCTGTGATGTGAAGAGGCTGAGGAGAAGACCCTCTTCATTGGAGCAACTGAGAAGAGCAGCTGGTCAGGTGGCAGAAAGCCCAGGGAGCACTGAGTGGGTAGGGTAACAGGTGTCAGACATGGGGGATGCTCGAGGGGACACTGGCAGCAGGACAGGGCAACATAGAGTAGCTGGGGCCAGGAAAAGGGCAGGCAAAGCCCAACTAGAGTGAGAGGAGAAGACAGCAATGATAATTCACGTTTTCCCACAAAAAAGAAGGGCATGTGGTGGTGGCTGGTGGGGGAAGTGGGACCAGGAGCAGCAATTTTTAACATGCAAGACATACTCGCTTATGTGTGCTGTGGTCAGTGAGCTTGCTGTGAACCAGAGGCTGTGGTGGCCCCTCAGGTCCCCGTCCATCCATATTCCCTTCAACACAGGTGCCCAGAGGGGCTTCAAGGGAGAGTGTCTGCCTCCAAGGAGGTAACCAGATATGGGAAGAAGGTAAACATAGAGACATGAAACACTGTCTAAAGGAAGGGCAGTCGTAGTCATATTTGAAGTAATTTGAAGATTGACAGGAACTTCATAGAGGGAACATGGAGTTCCATGTACAACAGCAGAGATTGCCTTGTCCATAGCTTCCTGACCTCTGGAAGAACAGAATTTGTGGCTGGCAGAGTTTCAAAACATGAAAATGTAAAATGGATTGAATAATCTCTCCTAAATCAATTTTGTGAGTCAAATGACTACAGAAGGATGTGATGTAGTGCAGGTATGTGACACAGAGTGCTCCTGTCTGCTGAATACGTTATGACAATGGTTTTGGAGATAACCAAATATCACTTTCCTTTGGTTTCTGGGAGGCTGTCTCAGTGAAGTGTGCCTCTTTTTCTGGCTTTGTGAGCTGATTGCAGAGTCTGTCAGTGGAGTCACCTGGCTGGGTGTTGGGGGGTGCTCTGGGCCTAGCAAGAAGCCCTGTGCAGGTGCTTCCCATTAGCACTTGGTTTTTGCTGTCTATACTGCATGATCCTAGACTTTCTTCCTGGGTGTGAATCACTCTTGTGTGTAATGTGTTCTGGTGTCCTTCCCATGATCAGCCAAGTGCCGTGGTTAACTGTGGAGAACATGGTTATGTTGGCCCCTGGGGCTGAGCAGGGATGTTGCTATTTGCACTTAGTCCCAGGAATGTCTTTGACTTGAGGGTCACCTTGGCAAGCACCTCTGTGGGCATCTTGAGCTTTCCTGTGACAGCACAGTTAGCCTGGCACAGAGGGACTCAGACTAGGGGTGCAGTGGGTAAGTGACCAGCCAGGGCCAGAACAGGCAGGGCTTCTTCCCAGCCAAGGTGTCCCATAGAGACTCATGTTGCCCGTCCTGAGCTCACACAGCTTGACAGTCCCCTTGTGCACAGAGAGACAAGAGCCTCTCACTGCTCCTTAGGGAGCTTGGCAGTTAGTGGCTGTGTTTTTTCTTGAGATTCTTAGGATGACTGAGCACATGTTTCCACTTGGTTTCACCTTTCAAGGCATTTCAGGTCTTTCCTTGGCTGTGAGGTTGGCAGAGAAAGTGCCCACCAGTGTGGACCCACACTGGGGACATCTGGTCACCTGTGGTTGCCACAACTCAGGAGTCTGCAAATGTTTTTTATAAAGGTCCAGATAGCAAATATTTTCTGTATGTAGGCCATGTGTGGTCTCCATCTTATATTCTTTTTTTTCCTCAACCTTTTAAAATCACAAAAACCATTCTTAGCTCACAGACTATACAAAAATGGACAGTGGGCCATGGTTTACTGACCCCTGCCGTAAGCCCAGGAGGCAGAGATAAATGTTGGCTTGGCCTTAAGTTCACTAATTCAGTCCACCTAGAGGTGGGAGAGGCACAGTGTCCAGTGTTTGGACAGACCATTGCTTTTGTATGTGTGCATTTGTGTCATCAGGAGCATCAGTCTTGGTCTTAGAGACCCTCCCACCATTAAGGACACCCAGTCGCTGAGTAGTCACTTGCACCATTACCCTAGCAGTGTTGTGTTTTAGAAAACCCACCTCGTTACTGCAAAAATACCAGCTGTAATGAATTTCAGCAAATCCTTTCTCCTGGAGCAATGCTTCTCCACCCTGACTGCACATGAGAGTTCCCTTGGGGGCTTTTGCAAAACAACAGTGCTCAGGTATCCAAACAGATAAAGTCAGACCTCATAGCATCTAGGAGTTGCTTTCTTCATTCTGTTGTGCACCGCCTGGGTGCCCAGTTCACAGTGATGCCACTGACTGTATGTCCCTCCTTGTCCTGCCCAGTGTGAAGATGAGTCAACTGTGAACTTAAATGAGGCCTTCAGGATGCATGCCCTCCAGGCAGGCGTGAGGGAGAAGCTGACAGAGTCCATGGTACCAGCCCTCCAGGGAACAAACATCTCTAACATCATGACATCCATGTTCAACTACTCGGCCTTCAACACATCCCACCAGGTCCTGGACCAGCTGTTTACAAGGTGAGTGCCTGTCCATCACTCAGCACAGTGGTGACTCTGCCCACTGCCAGCTGTGTGTCTTGGAAATGTCACTGCACCTCTTTGAGCCTCAGTTTGCAGTCACCAGTGCCTATTTACTTTCATTAAGTATTTGTTGAATGAATCAATGAATGAATGAATGAATCAATCAAAGCATGACTCATAACTAGAGGGCCTAAGAAGGCAACTCAGGATCCTTCACATTTGGGGTTGGAAAAATTGACATGTAAAAATAATCATTCCAGGGACAGCCCCAGTGGCCTAGTGGTTAAGTCCAGTGCACTCCAGTTTGGCAGCCCAGGTTTGGTTCCTGGGTGCGGATCTACACCGCTCTGTTAGTGGCCATGCTGTGCTGGCAGCTCATATACTAAAAAACAGAGGAAGATTGGCAGCAACGTTAGCTCAGGGTGACTCTTCCTCAGCAAAATCATGAATAAATAAATAAATAAATAACCATTCCCTGGGTGCAGTTGCTGCATGTTCTCTTCCTGGCTCCTGTTGGGTGACACACTGCCATGGGTCATCAATATAGGCCTACAGAAAGCCCCCCTTTTCCCTCCAGACCCTCCATCTATTCCACTGCTACTGAGAAGACCCATCCTTCCTCACGGCCCCATCTCTTTAAGCCATGAAGCCAGTCCTGCATCTCACACCTGTCACATGCATGTCTGCTAACTGGTAGATGGCACCCAGCCAGTGGGATGAGTTATTCAGGGTCTTGTTTAGAAATGCTTGTTTTACCACAGTGGGGTCCAGATTGGAGGACCTTGATGGTGACTGACATGGAGCCCAACCTAGAGACGGAGACCATGGCAACTCAGCCAGCACCCAACACCAGCATGTCTCCTGAGTTCCTGCTTTATACAGCCAGAGACCTAGGGGCAAGCAGTGGGGGATTATCAGGCTGCCTCTTCTCCCAGGTTAGGGAAGAGAACCTGACCAAAAAGGGAAGGCTTCCAGGAGTTGGGAACAGAAGCAATAACAGTAACAATAATGAGCATCTATGGAGCACCTCTAAGAAGTGACTTACACATTCCCTCCCCATCACTGTGGTGGAAGGTGTTATTATAACTGTCCCCATGGTAAAGACAAAGGAACTGAAGCTTGGAAATATTCAAAGTCAGCACTGTGTCTCAGGACACCCCTCTTCCCCAGTGTAGATGTCCTAGTACTTCCACCCATCCCTCAGAGACCTAGGTTCAAACCCATGGGCAATTCTTGGCCTGTTCACTTCTCTGAGCCTCAGTTTTCCCATCTAAATGATGGGGATGGTCATTGTATCCACCTCATGGGGGCTGCTGTGAGAATTAAATATGATCATGCATGATCATATGCATGTGGCATGCCTGGCCATGGTCAGTGTTATTATTGGGCTGATATTTGTTGAAAGTGTCCAGAGGAGGAGAAGGAGGTGGCCCCATGAGGTTAATGCTTTTCCCACCCCACAAAGACATATGGAAGGAGGTGGTAGGATTAGCTGGCAGGGATGTGGGGGAGAAGGGGCACCATGTCAGTGACTTCTAGATCAAGGATGTGCCATGGGAGTTCAAAGCCACCAGCTTCCAGCTCAGCCAATGCTTCCAGTCTTCTCAACTTACACTGAGTCAGTGACCAGGCAGGAACAGAATATGTCTTGTATCTGGCTCCCTCTGTAGAGCTTGGTGACCTAGAACATGAGTAGGGAGAGTGGGTGAGATGGGGGTCTCCCAGAGCTGGAAGGGGCCACTGGAGCCAGTGAAAGAGCACAGGCCTTGGAGCAAGAGAGACGTGAGTTCAAATCCTAGTTCTGCCCCTAATTCACTGTGTGACCTTAGGCACACTGCTCCCTTTTCTGTTATATATAACAAAATTTTCTTACTGTAATGTGTGGTTTGCTTAATATATTTACATTGTTTCATGGAATATATTTCTTCTCCTTCAGAGGAAATATGGAAACATCAAAAAGAGTTAATTCTGGGGCCAGCCCAGTGGTGTAGTGGTTAAGTTCACACGCTCCGCTTTGGAGGCCTGGTGTTCGCAGGTTCAGATCCCAGGTGGACCTATGCACCACTTATCAAGCCATGCTGTGGCAGGTGTCCTACATATAAAGTAGAGGAAGATGGGCACAGATGTTAGCCCAGGGCCAATCTTCCTCAGCAAAAAGAGGGGGATTGGCAACAGATGTTAGCTCAGGGCTACTCTTCATCACCAAAAAAAAAAAGAGTTAATTCAAATCGAGACAACAGCACTATTACATAAAACCGTAAAATCTTTTTTTTAATGATTTATGTAAAATAACATGTAGAGGATCTGGGACTGTTTTAAGATTTTGTTTTTGTTTGGCTTTTCAGAGGGTATAGGGTAGTAATTAGGAGATGGAATTTTAGGTTTCAATACCTTTGCTAGTTTCACAATTTAGAATCTACTTTAAAGCTGAATAAAAGGTACCATGGTGTAGTGGCTAACTGTAGTTATCCAGGTGCTGGGATGTCAGCCCGCCTTGATTCTAATCTCTGTTAAGTGGCTGTACACAAAGTAATTATCCTCTTTTACTTCCAAAGTTTACTTTCTTCCTGTATTAAATATGGGTAATAGTATATCTACCTCATGTTAGTTATGACATTTAAATGGCATAATTAATGTAAACACTTGAAAGAATCTCTAGCACAGAATAAATGCTCACTATATGCCAACGATGATTCTGAAGTTGAACCGTAGGGGATCTCCTAATTATATGCATATTCTTGCTTCAGTGAGAGGATGCTGTTAGCAGGGATATTCTTCTAAACTGTGAAGGAATATTTCACCCCTATAGTGCAATTTAAGGCAGTG
Source organism: Tapirus terrestris (assembly GCA_004025025.1). Lineage (NCBI taxonomy): Eukaryota > Metazoa > Chordata > Mammalia > Perissodactyla > Tapiridae > Tapirus > Tapirus terrestris. Next base: position 371,666 of record PVID01000638.1, read on the forward strand.
CTTCTCAAATTTTATTATATCTGCATGACCTGGAGATCTTGTTCAAATGTAGATTCTGATTTTGTAGTTCTAGGTGGAGACTGTGATTCTGCATTTCTAACATGTTTCCAGATGCCGCTGATGTTGCAGGTCCATGGGAATTTTAAGGCATATTGGGAATGACTCACCCAACCCTTTGTATTTTCCCCATGTCTTTCAGAATGATGGAAATTTTGCCATTTCAGATTCATTACTTTTGAGCTGTTTCTTCATGTATCCAAATCTGAAATGGAAATACCACTGGTAAATCTGAGAAGCACTTTCTACCTATCTCTCTAGTATCAGCCAAATTTAAAGAAAAAGGAAGTTTCAGTGGGGTTGATTTTCAACATGTGCAAGTATTTTGAAAGAAAGGTAGTGCTTAGTAGGGGCCTATAATACAGCCAGTTGTCCTTGAATGGCTTCAGAAAGAAAGATGCATAAGAAAAAGAAGGTAGAAATTAATTGAATCAAACTGTAGAACTTTGACTTTCTGTTTTCCCCATGCAAGGTCAAGAGGACAGACACTGTATTAATTTCTATTCCTGCCATCACTACAATTTATCAAATCTAATGGCTTAAAACAACACCCATTTACTGTCGCACATTTTTGTAGGTCAGAAGTCCAAAGAAGCTTGACTGGACTCTCTGTTCAGGGTCTCTCCAGGGTTGCACTTTTCATCTGGGGCTTGGGGTCCACCTCCAAACTCACTCATTTCCTTCTCATGCTTTCCATGTGGTCCTCTTTACCTTCAAATGAGCAGTGGGATATCAAGTCCTTCCCATACCTTTAATCTCTCATTTGCTTTCTGTTTCTAGTCAAAGAAAGATCTCTACTTTTAAAGGTCCATGAGATTAGATTAGGTTCACTGGATAATCCATAATCTATCTATTTTATGATCAGCTGATTAATAATTTTAATCTCATCTCTAAAGTCTCTTTTGCCATGTCACATAACATACTCTTGGGATTCATGGGAATAACACCAGTGGACAAAGGTCATAGGACTATCACAGGTTCTGTATTTTTTTTTTGAGAGAGAGAAAGCATGGACGTGCTAGAATGAATGCACTGATTTATATTCTAATCTTGGTTTAATGGCATGCTAATCCATTTGTATGAGACATATAAGCACTCAGGTATTTCCTTCACACGCTTGAAAAAAAAATTTTTTGAACAAAAACTTGTCTTGATTTATTAATGCTGTACAAAATCAAATTTATAGAGAAGCTTGATATTATTTCACATTCCTCCTAATTCCTGTTGCATAATTTTGAAAACATCATTCACTAAATAATTTTTGAATTGCTACATCTGAAGGCCATAAAAAGGCCAACAACATAAATGACATTTGCTTGGAACTTTATATCAGTCTTATAATTAAAATTTAGATGAGATCTGCTCTTTCCAGTAACTGTCTTTTGCAAATTACAGTGGCATTTCTTAGAGGCATTAAATATTTTTGTTTGTAACAATTTGTCTTTGTAAAATACTGTGTTAAACTAGAGCTCTTGACAAAGATAATTCAGTAAACAAAAAGTCCAGTTGGAAGACAACTGTTAACAGACTTACAATCCACTCACGTGTTATTCATTTTACTTAGGTCAGCTCATTGTGGTACAACAGCTGTGACCAGAGAAAGAACAGAGGAGTTGAGACAAAAACCAAGTATTTTCTAAAATAAAAAGTAAAATTTCACTATAGTTTTGATTATAATACATAGAAGATAATGGCAACATAAACTGTGTTTTTTAAAGGAAAAAGTTATGCTGAACCCAATAATGGCATAATTTCCTTTTTTTATATTTAGTTCTAGTCTTCCTATAATTCCATGCATTTTTCAGTTATAATCACAATATACATAAAATCATATATTCGCTTGTCTCCACCAAATGTTACAAGGCAAACACTTTTCCATTTTTCTACATGACCCTGTTGTGATAGTTAGCTGAGTACAAGTCTATCAATTTCATAAAACATGTATTCCTTAACTATTCTCCTGTTGGACAGTGAGATGACTTATGTTTTTAGTAATACAAATAAGGCTGAATTTTTTGACACAGTCATTTCTTTTTTAAAATGATTATTTGTGGAAATTGGGTTATTTTATAATGGGATTAAACATTTAGAAAGAAATTAGACAAATATTTTGAGAAAGATCCCTGAGAATTCTTTTCAGAGGATTTATTGGCTACATATCCTTTGTGGATATGTGTGAAAGTTTTGGCTGAAAAGATAAGGCCACCCACAGCAGAGATTTGTGTTCACACTCCATCTGTTCGGTATGTACCGTGTAGATTAGATAAACGTTCTGATAACAGTGAGACAGAATGCTCAGTAATACTTCTGTCATATTCTTCAGTTTCTCCCTGAGTTACTCTCTCCATATGCCTAACAAGACTGTGAGCTTTGCAAAAACCTTCCAGAAATGGAATCTACTTCTCAAAAATTAATGAAGATTAATAAACACATCACTTTCATCACAAAAAGTGCTTCTTACATACCAGATAGTGGTTGGAATGTAGCAAGTGTGGAGAGGCACAGGGCCTATGGACTAGGCTTGCTGTCTTACTCTCTGATGAAGGCACACATCCTGAATGGGAGTGTTTGCTTGTGTGTGCGAAAGACTGTTTCAAATACTGTTGTTATACAAAAGTTTTATCTGCACCAAAATCTTTGTATTCCTGGTGTAAGATTGGCATAACTGATTTAATGATGTACTCTTTACCTTCAATTCCATTTTATGAGTTCATTTAATTTTTCATTTGTTTCATTCATAATTTAACAACAGAGAGTAATTAATTTGAAAGTAGAATGTGATATTTTATTCAACTCAGAAATGACCCAAACCTATATTTTCATCAGTGCACTGAAGTTGTTTTTTATTATGTTTTTCTTTTCTGGACTAATTGCACTGGTTTTCTTTATTATTGCCTTAGGAATTAATTATGTGTCATCTTGGAATAGATATGTTATTTTTAGCATTATTAATATTGTTAACTCATAATTTATTTTTCAATACTCTTAATGAAAAGTTAGAGTGTATAAAAATTAAGCCCATCTCTGCTAGCAATTAAGGATCTACTTAACACTTTTGAGACTCCAGAAAATAATTTTAAGAGATGTTCACTAAGCTTCCTTCCAGTTTTAAAACCTTGACATCTGTAAATGCCTTTGACTTATTTTTCAACATGACTGTAAATTTCTTGGTGGCAGAGACTGTAAATTAAATGCCAGTGCCCAGCAAAGTGTCTTATATACAGTAAGCGCCCAATAAATGATAGTTAATATAGTCAGGGAATTAACTAAATTGTTAGAGTCGAACTTTTATGTAGGAGTTTATGTATGTAGCAACTTTGTCACTTTTCATTCCGCTTTGGTTTCAAACCACTTTCTCTTCTATTGGCAAATGGTTTTTAGACCAACGATTTCCTGATTGCTTGTCAATAATTTGGTCAGACTCAGAGAAGAAAGTTGATGAGCTTTTTTCCCACTCTACCTCATTTTAAATATCCCTTTTTCATATAAGCATACAAATACAAATGTCAGGTTTTTGGTCAAATAGTTCAGCCAGAACACATTTTCTTCAGGTGGTGTAGAAATTCCCTGTGCTCCTGAGATAATTTGATGTTAGAGTTGACTCTCTGTTATGTGTTGGGACTTTTACCCTTCTGTAAACATCTTCCATCTCACTGGCTTTTATTGTGGTTTCTACCATTGTAGAAGATTGGGAAATGGGCATGTTTTATCAAAGCTCAGGGCTTGATCACTGTTCTTTAACTTGTGTTTCCTAATGTGGATCATTTTTTAGGGCCTAATCTCATAGAATTATGAGGCTAGAGCCATAAAAATATATATACATATTCCTTACTTGAGACAATTTTGAACTGAATTTAAGCGCTGTCAAGGCTATGACATGTATAAAAAATCCCAAATATTTTAAAAGGATTATAGCTAGGCTTAATTTCCTCACTTCAGGTTGCACTTTACTGCAGGTTTCTCACTCTTTCACAGTATGTATATTCTTTGCTTGCCTACATCCAACATCAGTACACACACACAAACACACACAGACACATAGGCACAGACACAACACACATCACTGAGTAAATATATGCAAGGATTACTTTTGAAAAAGCTTTTTAGGTGTTTTATTGTTTGACAAATTTTGCAAACCACAGAGCCACAGCCCTGACACATAGTATACCCTCCATGATATGTATAGATTGATCAATTGTGAATTTAATTCAGCTCTTTAGATTATGTGAACATGCAATTAGAAATCTAACATTGGTTATCAAAATATCTGAATTTTATATCAGGCTTTATTATTATGCTTTAGTATCTAGATTTTATTTCTTAAAAGGACAGTCTAGAACTTCCTCTACACCTAAGCAGATTTTCTTTCTTTTGGACAGAATAATGTGTTATGTAATACATAATATGTTATGTTATTTTCTAGTTTATTTTCCAATATAAAATGGAAATCTGAATATGACATCATAAAAATATAGACCTTGAGGAGTGAATGTAGTGGATAGATTTCATCCCCAGAATATAGGACATAATCACATATATCTACAGTATCTTGTTACTGACAAATGTATTTTAGAGACCTCCTAACAGTAAAATAATTCTATTAAATTTTTTTATAAGATCTCATTGATCTTTTATTCAACAAAATTTTGTGCCTACTCTTTGTCAAGATATGTGCTAGACTGAGCACAGAGAAATACAGAGGCCCCTCCTTCAAGATGCTGTGAGTCTAAGAGAATGAAATAAATATGAACATAAATCATTACATGTGAGAGCTAAAGGAACTATGAACTAGATTCACTAGTAAAACAAACAGCGGATTGGCCAACTCTGATGGAGTTAATCAAGAAAATACTTCATAGAGAAAGAGATGCTTACACTAGATTTTGAAGGATCAGTAGTTATTCAGGTGGGAAAAAAGGCTTTATTTTAGGAAAACTGGTGGGATTTGAAAAGCAAATCTGCCTGAAATTAATGTGGAGTGTGGGGAAATTCTAAGTTTTTTATGGCTAGGGCAAAGTTTATATGTAGATGTTTGGCTAGAGAAGATATTGAAGAAATAAACCAAGACCAAACAATGAGAGCTGTTGTCATGAGGTCAGATTTTTATCCTTTTTGGTGACTTTGGAAACTAGAGACATTGAAGGATTTTACTATGAGAATTGCAGGATAAGGTTGGCATTTTAGATTTTTTCTAGCAAATTAGAGAAAATATGTGAAGGCAGGTTTGAATGGGAAGTTAGAATAACAAATATAGACATTTTTAAGCATGCAGGAGAGGAAGACGTAATGTATGATGACTAGAGGGCAGAAAAGAAAGAGATTGCGAAGGAGGAGACACAACTGAACTGAGAATCCAGACCACTTGTGTCAACATGACTTAACCATTTATTCCAGGAAGTTTTTTACCATGGAAGTAATGCTGCAGACCAATAATTACTTTCACTGTTGGCCTGTTTGCATCAGGAAGTTCTTGCAAACGAAGTTATTTGAGCAGTTTGCTTATCTGGGCAATCGAGTCCATCCATCATGAATTTTGCCCAATTCCAATCAATTCCCTGTCTTGAAGAACTCACCTAACACCACTTGAACCTAGACTCCAGACGCTATAAATACCTTTCCCTAACTTGCCTCTTCTGAGACACAATTGAGACTCTTTCAAGGTGGTGTTCTCCCTTGCTATAGTATGTGTAAAAAACTGAGTTTTGATTAATGAAAATATTGTTCTGGTGATCTTTGTGGGAAAGTTGATAGTCAGAGGTACTTACTGATTTCTTGGATATTATGAGTGAAGGGGAAGGAAGGAGGCAGGGGAATGTGTATGAATTAAAGGGAAAAGGAGAAGGATATGATCAGTTTTCTAGTTTAAATAATATATGAGTATGGGTGCTCTTAAGAAAGATGAGGGAGAAAACTATTAAAAAGCAATTTTGGGTTGACCTATTTTGATGGCTAATTTTATGTGTTAACTTGGGTAGAGGCCACAGTACCCAGATATTTGGTCAGGCACCATTCTGGATATTGCTGTGAAGGCATTTTTTAGATGAGACTAACATTTAAGTTGGTAAACTTTGAGTAAAGCTGATTGCATTCTATAATATTGGTGGGCCTCGTCCAATCAGTTGAAGGCCTTAATAGAAAAAAACACCGAGGTCCCTCGAGGAAGAGGGAATGCTGCTAGTTGACTGTCTTTTGACTTGAGCTGCAATGTCAACTCTTCCCTGGGTCTCCAGCCTTCCAAGAAGTTTGGATTGCCAGGACAGATGTGTGAACTAGTTCCTTAAAATCTCTCTCTCTTCTCCATATGTGTGTGTGTGTGTGTGTGTGTATGTGTGTATCAGGTGAGAAAATTGGGAAGAGTTAGGTTAATTAACTTACTTAAGATCACACAGCTAGACTGTGGAAGAAACAAGACTGAGCCCAGACTGTGAGTCAGGGCCCATATACTTAACCTGCATGCCATCCTTCAAGCTCATAATAGAAATAGCCTATATACATACTTCTAGGAGTGGCAAGTCAAACACTAAATAAAACATGGCATAATGGAAATATGCTATGCCAATTATAGAGTGGAGTTCTCATCTTGTTTCTGTTATACTTTTTAAACATGTGTTTTAATTAACCCTTCTGGTCTTAATTGGAGTAATTGGAATTGGACTAAAGGGCACCATTTTTTGAGAGCCCTTGAGTAATTTTATGAAAATATAGACATTTAAAGTAATCTTGGCTAGTATTTTTCATGCACTGCATTTTTTGGTTTTTATATCTGGAAGTTCAGTGTTAAAAGTAGCAAACTGATTTGATACCATTCTACATAATTTTTAAAACATAACATTTTTTATTAAACATAAGTTGGTAGACTATTCTGTGTATAATACTTCGGTGATGATATTGTGGGGAAGTGGGAAGAGTTCAATTGTTGTGCCAGTTCCTGATTTATCTTATTAGTATTCACTTTTTTTATGTCTTAAGAATGATTTCTAAGTATGCTTAATCCTTTAATTCTGGGGGCAGGAAGTTTAGAAATCCTTTCAAAGATTGCACATGTGGCAAACACAAGCTTTATTTTAGATTATAAAGAATTTTTAGGCTTGTTTAAACATTTCATTTAAAACCATCTAGCAGTCCACATTGAGTATTTTCTCCTCTGTAACAACTCAATTCCAACTGTCTAAGTTTAATTCACATTTTATGACATATTATTTACTCCTATTTAACATTTACTTCACAAGACTTTTTGAATGTTAACAATCATGCTTGTATATGTTCTGTTATTTCACTACAATCTATTGTCTGTAGTTTCATATTAAATATAGGAAGAAAGAAAGAAATACAAATGATTTAAGACCTTTGCATCCATAAATATATGTATCAAAATATATAGGATTTTTCTTCCTGTTTTGGTAAAAAGAACACCTTTTAAAAGGCAGGTTAGAGAATTTTATGTTTATGCTTTCTGAATAAGAGAAAATACTTTAGGTATGATTACATCACAGAATGTGCTATGTGGGAAAATGAATTTAAAGAAAATGAGAACTATGTGCTTGCTTGTTGTGAATATAGTGTCTTTATAGGTAAACCCATAAATTAGAGTTGTTTGTAACAGCAACCAGCTACCTAAGTTTATTAGGTGGGCTAGAAATAGATGGCCTTTGGGGGATATCCTTTATTCCTTCTAACCTTTCCCATCTTCTTCTTTAGCTTTATTATTGGCCATTTTCTCTATGCATTACTTATTTGCAACTTAACCTGCTTTCAGATGTGTTTGAAGCTACAAACAATAAAAACACCAGACACAATAATACTGTAAAACCATAAGAGAACCTAGGCTAATTATAGCTACTGAAATTGAGTGCAAGGAATGAAAAGGCAAGAGAGGGAGAAAAAAAGGCTGTTATCTAGCAACAATGGTCAAAATAAGGATGCATGGCATTTTGTCAAAAGTTATGAAAATTTCTTCCTTTTTCATTCATTTTTTCACCAAGTATTGATTGAGCACATACCATGTGCCAGACACTATTCTAGGTGCTGAAGATACAGCAAAGAACAGAACTAAAATGTTCTGCCTTCATGGAATTTACATCCTTGGGGGAAGACTGACCATAAACAGAAAAGTATATAGGTAAAATACCAGGTGTTGGTAAGTGCTACGGAGCAAAATCAACTGGGATGAAAGAGTGCTGGAGGAGGGGCATTTGCTATGGTCTCCTGTAGCCTGTTCAGGGAAAGACTGCCTGTGAGATGACCGGGAGGAGACACCTAAGGGCAGTGCAAGAGTGAGCCCCATTTTGCTCTTGGGGAGAAGCATGGAAGTAGCAAGTGCACAGGCCCTGCAGGAGGAGTGTGCCTGAGTAGATGAAGAAGAGCAGGAGGCAGTGTGGCTGGAGTCAGAGAAGAGGGGGGGAGTCAAAGAGGGGAGGTCTGATGGGGCCAATGGAAGCCAGTGAGCAAAAGTAACACTCCACATATCCCAAATTCTTTGGTATTATTCAGGCCACCTCTAAGGCCAAATGTCACCTGGGAAGAAGATAAAAAGCTTGGGAAGGCAGGAGAATATTGATTGAGCAATTACTGACAAAGATTGAATTTCCAAAAGGAAATGGCTCTGAATATTGAATTGCATAAATTATGATTATCTAGTAAAAATTTGACCACACCATAAACTGAATTAATTATGAAGAAGTACTGAAAATTTTTGCAGGTACAAATTTTTTATATAACCTATGATTTGTACACTGAGAAACCAATGTGAGTCACCAAACAATGAAAAATAAATATTAATTTATGCCTTTATAAAAAAACTTCTTGGAGGCCATCCAGTGGCGCAGCGGTTTAGTCCGCACTTGGCAGCCTGGGGTTCGCAGGTTTGGATCCCGGGCGCCCGCTGATGCACTGCTTGTCAGCCACACCGTAGCGGCATCCCATATAAAGTAGAGGAAGATGGGCACGATGTTAGCTCAGGGCCAGTCTTCCTCAGCAAAAAGAGGAGGATTGGCAACAGATGTTAGCTAAGGGCTGGTCTTCCTCACACACAAAAAAACTTCTTAAATAACATTTCACAGGCAATGTTTGGAATTTAACCTTATTGTGAATTACCATGAATATAGATGAAAGGTTAAGCATCTTCACAGGCATTCAGGGGCAACTCAAGAAAAAAAAATGGCCTAAAATAAGATAAACTTCAGGACAATACAATGAATAACCAACTGAGGACTGTTCAGTGAGGGAGACAAGAAACATGTTTTAAAAAAAATCACTAAAAACCTTTGGCATAAAATTGTGTGATGGAAATATCTTGTGCCTTAAAAATATATTTTTTAAGATATTTGCTTGAGACAAGAATATTTAAATAACAGGATTTTATGAGAGTATTCCAAACAAATAATTTTCAATGGCTAACCAAATCAATTTCTACAAGTGCTAAATTGCATCCTGTAAATAGTAAGAAGATTCTCTACTTCAATTTCACAATTATTTTAAGTGATGGTTTTATTTTCTAGGAATGACTAAGCCTGATTTTGTTGGATCTTTGCTGAGTAATAGAAAGCATAGTTTGAATATATACTCACAATCCCTCACTAAACAAATAGAAGAGAATAATAGCAGATATAAGTTAATGATTTTTCAGAAACAAACCAGTAGAACTTGTGCTTGTCACTGTGCCTTAGAACTTAGAATACTCATTTATGCATCCTAATTGTTTGCTTGGTTGTTTAGAGAATGCTATCAGTAGGGTCAAATCCATTGGTTAATCTCATATAAAATTTACTTTCTCTTGCTCACTTTTTGAGTCACATAACATCATGGGATTTAATTGGTTATGATTAGGCAGGGCTTATCTATTTTCATAATGGAATAATAAAAAGAAGTTCATGTTTAGGTAGCAGCAGTATTTTCATATATAGTTATTTGATGTGGTTAGTAGTTTGTCTCCTGTTTTCTCAACCCAGAAACTAAGACAATATCATATACTGAGAAAGTAAGATTCGCTAAGTTACTTGAGAATGAATTTGTTGATGGACAAAAGGCTATCATGATGAATTCATAGATGGATAAATGGATGGTTGGATGCATGGATGAGAAATACAATCTACTGAAAAAAAGTTTGGACACCCCTCCCCTGAGAAGGGTGCATTTTCTCCGCTGTTTCTGGTTGACATTTAAAAAATGAAAATTGAGAAAAAATTACCTAGAGTTTGTGGCACTGAAACAAAGTATGTCATGAAGGTCCAAAAAAAAAAGAAAGAAATTGGGTTGTCAGATGGATTCTTCTAGTTTTGGCTTTAATGCAAATCTTCTGGAAACAGTAGTAGGAATAGAGCAATCGATCTTAGCAGGTGGAAAAAATATTTTGATGCATGGAGCTGGCAGAAACACAGTAGAATTCTCTGGTTCAGTCAAGCTATTTGCACTTACACACAGATGAAGCTGTTCACCCCCAGCAATCTGGAAGGAGACAAATGGGGAAGCCTGGTAAGAGATGATAATTCTTGATACATCCCTTTGAGGTGAGCTTGAAAAGGGAGTATCGATAGTGCTGGATTCAATCAAAGGACAACAAGAAAGGTTGACCAGAAAAAATATTATCTGCTACTCTTTGATGGTTATCCTGGGATCTTATGGCCTGGGGTAGGGGGTTACATTTTACACAATAGTCCTATACCAATTTTATAATTTCTTAATTAAACTATAATGGACAGGGCAATCTGAAATTTCAAAGATGAATGTTTTTCATTTCATTTCACATTGAGCACATTAAGTGATACATAATTTGTGAGGAAGAAGGTTCCAAAAATTACATAAAGATATTTTGGGTTTAAATGGCCAATGCTTGACATCAAATTCAATTGAATATTAGACATGTGGCATGCTATTGCTTTGTATTGTGCAGGATAAAGGTCATTTCAGTACTTCAAAATGTACCCAATAGTTATTGAATATATATGTTCAAACTGTGGTAAGTGATACACATAATTAATTTAAATCTCATGATAACTTTGTAATGTGATGACTATTATTAAACCAGCCTTAAAACAAAGACATTTGAAGGTTAGAGAAGTTAAGCAACATACTCGCATTTAACTGTTGAATTTCCCTCCAGGAGACAAAGCTCATTCTTCGTTTTTCTACACTAAAATCTATTCTTTGTACACTAGTGCTTTATTCAGTAACATATGGACAGACATTGCTATCCACAACAAATTTTAATATTACATATCTCCATGAGTGTGAATAAAGGGATAGTCTTCATTTAAATAAAAAATGTTTAGAGAATAGGGGTACCATCTTCAGTCTAGGGGAAAAAATGGAAATAATTTCTCTCTGTTATTATTTTGGAAAGTCTTAATAATTTTTACGTCATTGGCATTTAGAACACATACTGAGGGGTAAAAAGTTAGACTTGGATCCCTTTCCAATTGTGAATGAATTTGTTTTTCTCCATTATCTTTGGTGAGTGAGGTAGATGGTGATTCAGGGTAGAAACCAGGTCTCTTCTCCTCCTTCTTCTGCACAGTGAAAAAATGTGGTCTCCATTTCAGACTGACTGTGTTGCAGAGAAGATCCACCCAACATGAGACTAGAGAGAAGAGAAACCCTGGGTTTCTATGGCTGAGTGGTCTTAGATTCCAGCTTATACTAAATTATTTTGTACTTATGTTGATTTATATTAAGGATTGATGTTAAATAATATTAAGTATACATAAGAATCCCTGCAGACCCTGATTATGATTTCATCAGAGTAAAATTTCTACAATTGATGGTTCTAATGCCAAAATAAAATGTACATTTGCCATACACAGTCAGTTTACCCTAAGAAATGTCTTTACAAGTTTTTCTCCAACCAACTTGGTGAGATGAGCCTAAGGTCCTGCCCTTTATCAAGGTCTCCTTAGACCTCACTACACAGTCCAGAACAGCATTGGGATTGAGGATGGAAATGATGGCTCTGAGAGAGGCAAGTTAGATCTGTCTCTTGGTTGAAGTAGAGCTCTGTAGCTGCTCTGACTTTGATTTGGGGCACATCCCATAGTCTCCCTGACCTTCTGTTTCCTCACTACCTACTGGGAGGTATAACATTTGTCTGGGCCACTTCACTCTTTCAGCAATTTATTCCATATATTTATATTGAATACCAACTAGACACAGGATCTGTACTTCTTACCACTTAATGTGATGTCTCCAGATAAAGAAAAAGGGATTGGGGAGGAGGGTTTATTGCTTTCTGTTTGAGATTTTGAACATGACTGTGGATTATGTGATTTCTGTAACAGCCAGATGTGGTCAGTGACTCCAAATTAGTATTCTGCTTTTCTCTGAATTTCCTGAAACTCAGAAAGAGAATGTTTCCAGGCACACCAGCCTTGATATGGAGATCAACATTGATACTCCACTCAGGAGGCCTTTGTAACACCCAGGTCTGGGATACCTTACTGTCACCTGGCTTCCATATCCAGAATGGCCCCCACAACAATCCCACCCCATTTATTCATCAGCCCTGTTATTGAATAGATGTCCGGTCAGCACTGTGATGATTTGACCAAAATTCCAGACTCGGTGTGAGCTTTCTGTACTCACAGCACGGCTTACCCAGTGCTGTCATCCTTGAGCATCATCCTCTGGACATTGTTAGAGACAGCTCTGGCTATGGAAGAATGTCAGTCATGTCTTAGGAATCAGTGATCTTCAAGCTTGTGGCTGTGGACTTCACCAAGGGAAAGTGGGCCCTGCTGGACACATCCCAGGGAAAGCTGCACAGCGACGTGGTGCTAAAGAACATCAGTCACCTGGTGTCTGCATTAGTCAGGGCTCTCCAGAGAAATGGAGCCAATAGGATGTATGTAGATACATATAAGAAGAGATATACTGTGGGAACTGGCTCACATGGTTGTGAAGACTGAGAAGTCACACAACCTGCCCTCTGCAATCTAGAGAACCAGAAAACTGAGTGATGTAATTTATTTTATCTTATTTTCCCCAGATTTATTGAGAGTTTAAGGTGTAGAACATAATGATTTGGTACATGTATATATTCCAAAATGTTTACCTCAATAAGATTAGTTAACACATCCTTCACCTCATGTAATTACTATTTCGTTGTTGTTATGGTGAGAACATTCAAGCTCTACTCTCATACCGTGCTGTAAGTGCCTGACATTAAGCTTTTGATTGCCCAGACTTCCATCTGAACTATTTCCATATCAAATAAATGTATTGCCAGCTGTATGACATATCTATTGTAAAACAACTAGAGAAGAAACCAGGCCACCCTACTCTTGAAGTTCCCCTATTAGAAAGCCCTGGGTAACCTAGATATCTGACTGCCTGAGTTACCCTGCTTTTCCTTTCCCATGGCTTAATTTTGGCTGTTATGTTTTAAATTTGCCAATAAAATGGTGAACCCATGATACCCTAGACACCCCAACTGTCAGACCCAAGAAAGGCAGAGCCCCAGGGCCAGGCTCCCTCCCTCTCTGTCTTCCTGAGATTTGTCTGTGTGGCCCTCGGGAGTGCTGTGTACCCTCCAGAACCTGTGAGTAATAAATCATGTTCTTCAGAGTTCCCTAATGGTTTTTTGCTTAACTGCATCTTGCAATCATAATAGGAATGACAAAGGACAGCTAGCCACAACATCAGCTCTTGTCAGGGAAATGTCTGTGAGGGCTCCCACAAGTAGTAAGGTCCCAGGCAAGTTACTCAGGCATTCCTAGCTGATAGCATCACTATCAATAGGCTGAGACCAACACAACACAGCTAATTCAAGTATAAAATACAGTGTTGATAACGCTAGTCATCATGTTGTATATTAGATCCCCAGAACTTACTCTTCTTACAACTGAAAGTTTGGACCCTTTGACCAATGTCTCCCCATTTCCCTTACCCCTCAGCCCCTGGCAACCACCATTCTACTCTCTGTTTCTATGAGCTCAATGTTTTTAGATTAGTATTTCACTTTCTGTATCTGACTTATAATGTCCTTAAGGTTCATCCATTTTGTCACAAATTGCAGGATTTCCTTTTTTATAGCTGAATAATTTTCCATTATATATATGTATATATATATACACACACACATATATGCACACATATATGATCACATTTTCTTTATCAATTCATCCATCTATGGACACTTTGGTTGTTTCCATGTATTGGGAATTGTGAATGAGCAAGGAACATGGAAGTGTAAATAACTCTTCAAGATAATTTTTATCTCCTTCATATGTGTATACCCAGAAGGGCAACATCTGGATCATATGGTAGTTCTAATTTAATGGTTTCAAGTCTTAATGTTACACTGCACACTGTTTTCCATAGTGGCTGCACCAATTTACATCCTCATCAATAATGCACCAGAGTTCCCTTTTCTCCACATCCTCATTAGCTTTTGTTATCTCTTACTTATTTTGATAATAGCCATTCTAACAGTTGTGAGATAATATCTCAGTGTGATTTTGGTTTGCATTTCCCTGATGATTAGTGATGTTGACCAACTTTTCGTTGGCCATTTGTATGTCTTCTTTGGAAAAATGTCTGTTCAAGTCCTCTGCCCATTTTTTAAATTGGGTGTTTTGTTTGTTTTTACTATTGAGTTACTTAAGTCCCTTCTATATTTTGGCTATTAATCCCATATCAAATATATGTTTTGCAAATATTTTCTCCCTTTCTGAGGGTTGCCTTTTCATATTGTTGATTGTTTCTTTTGCTATGCAGAAACCTTTTTAAATTCATGTAGTTCCACTTGTTGATGTTTTGCTTTTATTGATTGTGCTTTGAGTGTCATATCCAAAAAAAAATGTTGCCAAACTGATATCAAGGGGCTTTTCCTCCATATTTTCTTATAGGAGTTTTATGGTTTCAAGTCTTAATGTTAAATCTTTAATCCATTTTGAGTTAATTTTTGTGGGTGGAGTAAGGTAGGGATCCAGTTTCATTCCTTTGCATGTGAACTTGCACTTTCCCCAACACCATTTGTTGAATAGACTATCCTTTTCCCATTGAGTATTCTTGGCTCCCTTGTCAAATATTAGTGGACTGTATATGCATGGGTTTATTTCTGGGTGCTTGATTTTGTTCCATTGGTGTATGTGCCTGGATTTATGCCAGTACCATACTATTTTTATTATTACAGTTTGTATAATAATTTGAAATCAGGAAGTGCAGTGCCTCTAGCTTTGTTCCTCTTTCGCAGGATTGCTTTGGCTATTTGGGGTCTCATGTGGTCCATAAAAATCTTATGACTTTTTTTCTGTTTATATGAAAAACACCATTAGAGATGGCTTTGGGTAGTACGGATATTTTAACAACATTAATTCTTCTGATCCATGAACACAGGATATCTTTCCATTTATTTGTGTCTTCTTCAATTTCTTCTATCAGTGTCTTATAGTTTTCAGTATACAGATTTTTTATTGGTTAAATTTATTCCTAAGTATTTTATTGTTTTTGATGCTATTGTAAATGGGATTTTTAAAATTTATTTTTCAAATAGTTTATTGTTAGTGTATAGAAATACAACTAAGATTTCTATGTTTATTTTGTATCCTGCACCTTTATTAATTTGTTTATTAGTTCTAATGGTTTTTTGGTGGAGTCTTTAGGATTTTCTTTTTTTATTTTTATTTATTTTATTGCAGTAACATTGGTTTATAACGTTGTATAAATTTCAGGTATACATCATTATACTTCTATTTCTGCATAGATTAATTACATCATGTTCATCACCCAAATATTAATTACAATCCATCTCCACCCACATGTGCCTAATCATACCTTTTGTCCTCCTCCCTGCCCCAGTCCCCTGTGGTAACCACCAATCCAATCTCTGTCTCTATGTGTTTGTTGTTGTCTTTATCTTCTACTTAGGAGTGAGAGCCTATGGTTTTTGACATTCTCCCTCTCCCTCTAACTTACTTCACTTAGCATTATACCCTCAGTGTCCATCCATGTCGTCACAAATGACTGGACTTCATCCTTTCTTATGGCTGAGTAGTATTCCATTGTGTATATATACTACATCTTCTTTATCCATTCGTCCCTATGGGCACTTAGGTTGCTTCCAAGTCTTGGCTATTGTGAACAATGCTGCAGTGAACATAGGGGTGCATGTGTCTTTACATACTGGTATTTTCATGTTCTTTGGATAAATACCCAGCAGTGAAATAGCTGGATCATATGGTAATTCTATTCCTAATTTTTTGAGGAATCTCCATACTGTTTTCCATAGTGGCTGCACCAGTTTGCACTCCCACCAGCAGTGTATGAGAGTTCCCTTCTCTCCAAGTTCTCTCCAACACTTGTTGCTTCCTGTCTTGTTAATTATAGCCATTCTAATTGGCATAAGATGATATCTCGTAGTTTTGATTTGCATTTCCCTGATAGTTAATGATGTTGAACATCTTCTCATTTGCTTGTTAGTCATCTGTATATCTTCTTTGGAGAAATGTCTGATCAGGTCTTTGGTCTGTTTTTTAATTGGGTTAGTTATTTTCTTATTGAGATGTATGAGTTCTTTATATATTTTGGAGATTAACCTCTTATCAAATATATGGATTGCAAATATCTTCTCCCAGTTGTTCGGTTGTCTTTTCATTTTGTTGATGGTTTCCTTTGCTGTGCAGAAGCTTTTTAGTTTGATGTAGTCCCATTTGTTTATTTTTTCCATTGTTTCCCTTCCCTGGTCAGACACAGTACTTGAAAATATGTTGCTAAGACCAATGTCAAAGAGCATACTGCCTCTGTTTTCTTCTAGAAGTTTCATGGTTTCAGGTCTTACAGTCAAGTCTTTAATCCATTTTGAGTTAATTTTTGTGTATGGTGCAAGATAATGGTCTACGTTAATTTTTCTGTGTGTGGCTGTCCAGTTTTCTCAACACCATTTGTTGAAGAGACTTTCCTTTCTCCATTGTATGTTCTTGGCTCCCTTGTCAAAAATTAGCTGTCCATAGATGTGTGGGTTTATTTCTGGGCTCTTGATTCTATTCCATTGATCTGTGTGTCTGTTTTTGTGCCATAGCATGTTTTCGTTACTGTAGCTTTGTAGTATATTTTGAAATCAGGGAGTATGATGCCTCCAGCTTTGTTCTTTTTTTCTCAGGATTCCTTTAGGTATTCGGGGTCTTTTCTTATTCCATATAAATTTTAGGATTCTTTCTTCTATTTCTGTGAAAAATGTTGTTGGAACTTTGATAGGGATTGCATTGAATCTATTGATTGCTTTAGGAAGTATGGACATTTTAACTATGTTAATTCTCCCAATCTAAGAGCACAAAATATCTTTGCATTTCTGTCTTCAATTTCTTTCAACACTGTTTTATAGTTTTCAGTGTACAGACCTTTCACCTCTATGGTTAAATTTATTCCTAGGCATTTTATTCTTTTTGTTGCAATTATAAATGGGATTGTATTAATTTCTCTTTCTGCTACTTCATTGTTGGTGTATAGAAACACAATTGATTTTTGTATGTTGATTTTGTATCCTGCAACTTTAACATATTCATTTATTATTTCTAAAAGTTTTTTGGTGAGGATTTTCTACATATAAGATTATGTCATATGCAAACAGAGACAATTTTACTTCTACCTTTCTGATTTAGATGTCTTTTATTTCTCTTTCTTGCCTCATTGCTCTGGCTAGGACTTCCAAGTAGTATGTTGAGTAAAAGTGGTGAGAGTGGGCACTCTTGTCTTTTTCCTGATCTTTGAGGATAAGCTTTCCACCTTTCACTATTGAGTATGATGGTAGCTGTAGGCTTATCATATGTGCCCTATATTATGTTGATGTATGTTTCATCTATACCCAAATTGTTACGAGTTTTTATCATGAAAGAATGTTGAATTTTGTCAAATGCTTTTTCTGCAATATGGAGAGGATCATTCAATTTGTATCTTTATTCTATTAATGTTGTGTATTATCTTTATTAATATGTGTAAATTGAACCATCTTTGTATCTCAGGGATATGTCCTACTTGATCATGATGTATAATCCTTTTAATGTGCTGCTGAATTTGGTTTGCTAGTATGTTGTTGAGCATTTAGCATCTGTATTGATCAGGGGTATTGGCATGTAGTTTTCTTTTCTTGCAGAGTCCTTATCTTGCTTTGGTGTTAGCATTATGTTGGCTTTGTAAAATGAGTTTGGGAATGTTTCCTCCTCGTTAATTGTTTGGAAGAGTTTGAGAAGAACTGGCATTAATTCATCTTTAAATGTTTGGTAGAATACACCCTAAAGTCATCTGATCTTGTGCTTTTCTTTGTTGGGAGGTTTTTTTGATTACTGTTTCAATCTCCTTACTCGCTAATGGTCTATTCAGATTTTTTAATTTCTTCATGATTAAGTCTTAGTAGATGGTGTGTTGCTAGTAATTTATATGTTTCTTCTAGGTTGTCCAATTTGTTGGACTATAATTGTGTATAATAGTCTCTTATGACCCTTTGTATTTCTGTTTTTGAAACTCTCTGTAAAGTTTTCAGTAAATCATTGTGTACTTGAGCTCCAGAATTTCTGTTGGGTTCTTTTTTTATTTTTTTCTGTTTTGAATTTCTTATTTTGTGCCTGTATTCTATTTTGATTTTACTAAGTTGTCTGTGTTCTCTTCTAGCTCATTGAGCTTTGTTCAGACTATTATTTTGAATTTTTTGTTTGGCAATCTGTAGATCTGCATTTACTTTGGGTCAGTTACTGGTGCTTTATTTGGTTCATTTGGGACTGTCATGTTTCCTTGATTATTCATGATCCTTTTGGCATTTTGTTGGTAACTGTGCATTTGAAGAAGTAGGCACCTCCTTCTGTCATACTGGCTTCAGCAGGGAAAGCCCTTCACCAATCAGTTTATGTAGAGATTCTGGATGGGCATTCTGGTGGTGGACATGAACAGGATTGCTGCTGGAGTCCTTGGGCAGGCTTGTTTGGTACCTAGATCAGCAGGTGGGCAGGCTGGGCACTTGGGTTCCCAGGAGCCAGTCTGGTGCCTGGGTTCACAAAAGCAGGTCTGGAACCTGGGTCCACTGGAGCAGGCCTGGCACCTAAGTCCACAGTGGTGGGCCTGGGGCCTGGGTCTATTTGGGTGGACCTGGGTCTTGAGTAAGCAAGAACTGACTAGGCACCAGGGACCCCTGAGGTGGGTCTGGTGACTGGGTCTGCAAAGGCAGCTTGGATTCTGGGTCCAAGGACCAACCTGGTGCTGGTGTGGGACTTGAGCCTGAGTTCACAGGAGCTCACCTGGCACTGGGGTGTGCCTGACACCTGCGTTCACAGGGATAGTCCTAGAACTGAGTCTGTGGTGCCTGGCATGGTGCCAGTGTCCATTGTGGACAGGCCTGGGTCCTGAGTTCATGGAGGGAGATCTGATGGATAGGAATGCAGTACTGGGTCTGAAGCTGGACCCAAGGGAGCAGGCATGGATCCTGGATTCATAAGGTCAGCCCTGTGCAGAGGTGGGCCTGGGGCCAGAGTACATGTAGACAGTCATACAGCCTGGATCCATGAAGCCAGCCCCATGTTGGGTTCTACTGGGGCAGGTCTGGACCCTGTGTCCACTGGAGTAGGCCAGGAGCCTAGTTCTACTAGAGCCTGGGGCTGCAGGGGCCAGATTTCACTGGGTGGGGTGCCAGAGCCTAATGCTGCAGGAGCAAGTCTGGAGCCTGGGGCTGCAGGTGCTAGCCTTGAGACTGGGTCTATAGGGGCAGGCCAGGCACTGGGCCAGACCAGAGCCTGGGAATGCAGGGTCTATCTTGGTGCTAGAGTGAACCTAGAGTCTGGGTCTATAAGTGCCTGGGGCTGTGGGGGCAGGCCTGGCTCTGGGGTTCACTGTGGTGGGCTGACTACTGGGGTTTGGTGAAGTTGAGTGCTCACTTCATTCTCCTCCCCCAACTGGGATAGTATGTCTCCCAGGCTGGGCTGCTCAGGCTGGGAGGCATGGGCAGGGTAATGTAAAACTGTTCTTTCTACTTTCCTGAATGAGTCTTTCCTTATTTGTGTGCCTCATCTAGGTGCTTTAATCTCTCAATTGGAATCTTTGGCTCTTGTGAAGGTATGTTCATGAGTGGGTCATTATTCAAATTGATGTTTCTGCAAGGGGACAAGTGCTGGAAACTCTTATTTCACTATGTTGCTGACATCACTCCAAGAATTAAGTCTTGAGTTAAAACTAATGCTGAGAAGTAAGGGAAAAAATAGAAACCAGCAATAGAGACAGAGAAGGGAAGGCCAGTGAGTACAGAAAGAAAAAATATAGTGGAGTGTGATGAATTGTAAGGTAGGTGATAGAAGCATTTCAAGAAAAGAGGGACCAATTGTGTCAAATGCACCCAATAGTTTAGAGTTTGAGGAATTTTTTGGGGTGATGGAAATGTACTAAAAGTGAGTTATTCTGATCACTGTAGAATTCTGTAATATTATGAAAATAAATGAATTATACACTTACAGGTGAATATTAGGATATATAAATTATACCTCAATGCTTTCCATAGCTATCAAATTAGGGTTGCATTTTAGAGTCAGGAAGAAGCACATAGAGGCCCAGATGTCACTCAGGACTCAAGGCCTCACACATTCCATTGGATGCATCTTGAGACTCCTCAGAACCAGAGCTGCTCAAGAAAGAGCTCACTTACTAATATGTGGAAGAATACTTGCTACAATAGCTTAAAATGGTCATCTCTAGGTGAAATTTCAGTGACTTTTTTCCTTCCTGAAGATATATATAATTTTTACACCCCAAAAGGATATAGAATTGTAAAATTGTAACTGGTGAAGAAAACAAAATTTTGAAAACACTAACCTTGAAACCTCCCTAGTTGTCAGTGACCAGTTGAGGAGGAGGTTCTTCTCAACTCCATCTTTCCTTTGAAAGAGAAGCAGCATGTTTCCAATTTGATGAACTTCAGTGAACCCAGGCTGGGAAAGAGGGATCTGGTGAAGCAGACAGCCCATCACCAGAGTCCAGTAAAAGGCCACACTTGGAAAATGAGTCTGCAAAGAAATAGTTCACCCACGTGTAAAGCCCTTGGCCATCCTGTCATGAACGTGATCAGAGCCCAGAGGTGGGCAGGGGTGGACAGGGATAACCGACTCCTCTGCTTTGTCCCTCTTGACCACCTATAGCTCTAGGGGACCCCCCAAATGGCCCCTTTTCAGTGCAGCTCCTGTGCCATGCCACGGTGCACCCCACTTCTGTGGGCATCCATTATTAAATGTCTGCCCGGATGGTCCCTCACAGTAGGGACCCCCTTGTTCTCTTCCGCCTAGAAGTCCAGCCCCAGGAGCCAGGCTGCAGTCCTGCACTGGACTGAATGTCCCCTGCCTCCTATTTACCCCATCACATGCCACCTTCTGACTGTTTCCAGGAGACCCACCACCACCACACACACCCTTTATTGATTATTGTATATTTAGAGGCAGTCTGGAAGTTGGTAGTATCTGTCCTCAATGTTCTGCTTCAATAGAGGGTTGGCATTTTGAGTCTGCTGCCTTTGTATCTAAACTTTAGAATCAATTTGTCTACATCCAAAAAATAACTTACTGGGATTTTAACTAGGATTATCTTGAATCTATAGATCATGTCAGGAAGAGCTGACATCTTAACAATACTGAGTCAACCTATTAAGAAACATGGAATAAGTCTGCATTTCTTTTGGTCTTCTTTGATTTCTTCTATCAGAGTTTTGTAGACTGCCTCATATAGATCTTGTACATAGGTTTTTACATTTACACCTATTTCATTTTTGATGCTAATATCAATGACATGTTTTTAATTTTAAATTCCAGTTCATTGTTAGTACAGAAGAAAGTTGAGAATTATTTTAAAGTACATTCATTAGCACGGTAATTAGGTCTTCAACAACCTGTGATGAGGCTCTGTTCTGCATCAGACTGTCTCTTCAGGGCTGGGATCCCTGGTCAGGAAGATAGACCCAGATCCATTCCCCTGGGTGTTCACAGCACTCTCGATCCTACCACCCCCCAGGGGGTGAAGGGCTTTGAGGGCTGTAAGAAGCAAATAACTACCACCATCCCCACTCTCCCCAACTTGTTACTGCATCCTAGGTGTCCCCATGAGAATGCTCGATGGCACTGTTTGCAAACCAGTGGGCTAAACTACGTTTCACGTCTGATCCAGTGAAAGTCTTTTCTTTGCACTCAATACTAAACCTAAAAAATGCGAATTTATTTTTTCATACACAATACTGCTAACCACCTTGTATGGGCAGAACTTTCTGTGGGCTCTATCCCCCTGCTAATTTGGGAAAACTTTTGCCAGCAGGGCCAATGGCCCTGGGAGGCCATCATCAAGCTATTCCCTTCTGTGATATTTCAGACCTGGCAACATGATGGAGAAAGCTCAGCTTTCGGGCATCCTATGGAGAAAGTCGATCTGAGGATTTCTGCCTGTTGTTCCAATAGGATATGCAGGGAAGGGGAATTAATGCAACCCATGATTTGCAATGTCCTGTGGTTTGCCTCTGGCTACAAAGGGAGAGGAAAGACCTATCTGATCTTAGGCAGTTAGTGAATGAGTGAGTGAATGAATGACACCCGGACACCGTCAATCATGAAGCCACTAACCTGGTACTGGGACCAGAACTCTTACCCAGTCTCTAATAGGGGCTCAGCTTGGCTTAAGAGGTGTGTGTTGGGATAGGACAGACCTCAGCATGAACCATAGTTTAGACATGGGACAAGTCCCCATCCCAGAGGCCATGTGGGAAGAGGCTATGACTAGTGGAAAGACTCACGAGGACACACACAGACCTGGGTTCTAGTCCTGCCTCTGCCATCTCCCAGCTGTGTGAGCTTGAGCAGGTGACTTGACCTCTCTGAGCCTGCTTCCTCGTTCGATCCCATGAGTGTGGCTGTGGGGTCTAAGGAAGCATGTCTGGAGGTGCGGGGCCAGAGGCGTACAGAATCTGAAGGTGCGGGGCCAGAGGCGTGCGGAATCTGGAGGTGCGGGGCCAGAGGCGTGCGGAATCTGGAGGTGCGGGGCCAGAGGCGTGCGGAATCTGGAGGTGCGGGGCCAGAGGCGTGCGGAATCTGGAGGTGCGGGGCCAGAGGCGTGCGGAATCTGGAGGTGCGGGCCAGAGGCGTGCGGAATCTGAAGGTTTGCTGAAGCTCAAGTTCCCAGTTGACGTGACTTAGTTCAGAGCTTTGTAGCCGCATGACAAGGTGGAACTGGTAATGTCAGATCTTAGAACATTCCAGGCAGATCCGGCTTTATGGGCGTGCAAAGGGGTCCCATGCTCAGAAGGCCTCCTTCTTGGGGCTTCAAGTTCTGCGGTCGCCATCTTGAGGTTCTCAATCACTCTCTCTCTGAACGTGTGTTTTGCAGTGACATCTGATGGCACAGTGGAGCACTCCCCAGGGGCGTGGGGTCTCAGCTCACACGTGTTCCTGCCTCCTGCTGCCTCCCTGGGATGGGTTCTCAGCTGCTCACTCCCCACACCCAGGCACCCAGAGACCCACGACCTCTACTTCACTCTAACTAGGGGGGCAACTGGGTCGAGTCAACTGCAGAGACTCACATCCCACCACGAGTCACCCTCCACCCTCTGCAGAGGCCTCGGTGTAGGTGCAGATAGGGTGGGTCCAGTGCACACTCCATGGTGTCTCAGGGCAGGGCAAGGAGACAGTGTCCAGGCACTAGGTGGGTGACTCGGCAGGGGCCTCCTGCCCACCCCTCATCTAGGTACTGAGTGTCCCATGGCACAGAGGTTAGAGGAGGTTGGACGTTGAAGTTGGGGGTCACCTGCCATGGGTTGAGGTGGTGGGCCGTGGGAAGGAGAGACCGACTCCCCCGACTCCACCCAGGGCCTTGCATTTCCCCTTGCCTCAGGCCCCACAAATTATGGAGCCAACCCTGATTGTGAGAATCTGTCTTTCCATTTTCCCTTCCTTACCTCAGAGTCCATGGTCCTTGTGTGATGTGGCTAGATGGTTCTGAGCACACTGGTGAGGTGAGAGGGGAGAGGCAATCAGATCATTCTGTGCTGGGGTGGACAGATGGTGAAGGGCATCTAAGGGACTGAGAGCCAGCGCTTCCCACCCTTTAATGTCAATGGGAATCATCTGGGATGTTGTGAAAGTGCAGACTCTGATTTCAGAGGTCTAGGTGGGGCCCAAGATTCTGCATTTCTAACATGCTGCTGCTTCATGGATGACACTTTGAGTAGTGAAGTTCTAGAAGGCTTAACCTAGTAACAACCTGGCCTCCAGACCACTGCCTGGTGAGCCCCTGTAGGAGCTGTCATGACAAGCAAAGGGAAGGGACTGCTTGGAACTGAGCTAGGAGCCCACACTCTAATGACCTACCAGGGACACTGTGCCCCGGTGTCTTGGGCTGATAATGGGGAAACACTTAGTCACTATGGTCATCAGCACAGTAACCAGGAACTTGCCCAGAAATAATCTCACTCAATCCTCACAACCTTATCAGCTAAGTATAAAAAGGCTGTTTTACAGATGAAGAAAAGGAGGCACAGAGACTGGGGGAATGTACTCCAGGTTGCAACTGTTAAGTGGCAAAGGTAGTATTTGAAACCCAGATCTGACTACAGGGCCTTCCCACTCTGTCTGCATCACAGATATTATGTTTGGAGGCTGGCATAGCTGTGGTTGGGAGCTGATCTGCCCTGCCTGTCATGTGCCCCCTGATCCTGCAGGAGCCTGGGGTGTGAGGTGTTGGGCCTGGGCCCTGGGCTTCCCAGCCAGCCTCCTCAGCATCCCTGGCCAGCAGTCACCTCTGCCTTCAACTGCCCCATATTGATCTCCCCATCCTCGATTTGCTGCTGTAGCTACTTGGCCACTGTCGTCTTGTCTCCACGATCTGCAACAAGTGCAGGTACTTCTGCACCTGTGCTTCATGATCCGTGCCCAGGGTCTGGTAGCTGTGGACAGATGGACATGGTGGGTAAGACATTGCATCCTTGTCCCCTGGAGATCCAACCAGAAGTGGAGCTCACCCATGGACTATACTTAGGAGACGGTCCTGATTCCCAGACATGGTGCAGGGGGACTTGACCTGGCTGCTGTGCTGTTACTGATTGCTCCGGCCCCTTCCCCAACTCCTGTCTCACACCCTGTCCTCTGGTTCCTCTAACTGGTCATGTTCTCTCTCCCCCACCCCAATCTACCCCCCCGGGCCTTTGCACAGGCTGACTTGTTAGTAGCTAATGCAGCCGGTGACTTTAAGTTGAAGCCTCTGCTCATTTACTATTCTGAAAATTCTAGGGCCCTTAAGAATTACAATTAAATCTACTCTGCCTGTGCTCTATGAAAGGAACAATGAAGCCTGGATGACAGCACATCTACTTACCACATAGTTGACTGAATATTTTAAGCACACTGTTGAGACCTACTGCTCAAAGAAAAAGACTTCTTTCAAAATATTATTGCTCACTGACAAGCGCTGTGCTTCCCTTCTTGAGACTGACACTGGTGTCTGCACACTCCCCCCACACACACGCAGAGGGTAGGACAAGTCTTATGACTCACATAATAGAGGTCTCTGGGGAGAGCAGGGCCAGCATCTCAAGCAGCTCTGACGTGGCTTGAGAGAGCAAGGAAAGGAGCCTGGCCTGGGATTTTCTTGTGGCTGGGGGTTTAACAAATACTCAACGACACTTGTCAAAGATGATAGGCATATTTTAGTCAAGATCCCTGCGAGAGGAAGGCACCCCTGTGATGTGATTTTATGGTGGTCGAGAAAGGAGATTGGGCTCAAGTCTGAACACAGCATGGGCAAACGGGAGTTCACGGCCAGACAGCATGCGGGGGGGGGGGTCGGGGAGGGAAAATGACTACAAGGAAAATCAAGGGTTGGGGGTTCTGGCTAAACCGACCTAACAAGATTCCTAGTGAAGACAGGCCCAGTGATCCTTCGTGAGGACAGGCGGATCAGGCATCACCTGAGATGGCAGAGGAGGAGAAGCCTGAGCAGATCTCGAGGGTGAGCAGATACGGGGGTGGGGCTTCTGGTTAAACTGACAGCAAAGTTCTTGCTAAAACTGGAGTTTACGAGAGAAGTGCACAGATAAGCCAAGAACAAGGTTCAGGAGTCTGAATAAAGTTTGGTCGAAGGAAAAAATCTTTGTCAGGGGTGAGGTCAGGGCAAGAGTTCTGCACACCGACAGGGGCTTGTGTAGCTGGATCCAAAGCCAACGCCAGAGAAGGGAGCCTCCGGACTTTCTCCTCAGTGGGCCCAGGTGCAGACACAGGGGAAGAGGGGGAGGGGAGGTGTAAGCTGTCAGCAAACAGCAAAAAGTGTGGAATCTTACTGCTCATGACAGGGACAAACATGGGTAGAAAAGTATGCATTCCCAATGGCTTGTCTATATGAAGAAACACTAACAGGAACCTCCAGAATGATCAAAACTGTGTATTGGGGGTGGCTGGAGTGACAATGCTGGAGGGGACCCAGAAATGTTGGTAGTGAGTCTTCTGAGGTCAGACTTTTCTATTTTACAGACTCATTTAAAATAAACAGGGAAGGGAGCTGGCCTGGTGGCGTAGCAGTTAAGTTCATAAGCTCCACTTCAGCGGCCCGGGGTTTGCAGGTTTGGATCCCTGGCGTGGACTGATGCACCGCTTACCAAACCATGCTGTGGCAGGCGCCCCACATAAAGTAGAGGAAGATGGGCACGGATGTTAGCCTAGGGCCAATCTTCCTCAGCAAAGAGAGGAGGATTGAGAGTGGATGTTAGCTAAGGGCTAACCTTCCTCAAAAAAAAAAAAAGGAAAAGAAATAAAATAAACAGGGAAACTTACATACACCATGTTTTCCTATTTAATAGTTTTTCTTTAAATTTTAACTTCTGTACATCGGAAACCATTCTAAGATTTAATTCCTTAAATACACTAACTTAGAAAAGAGTAAGCCTTGTAAAATGAAAATTTTCAAATCTCTTACTAACAAATAGGACAAGTTGCATCCTCATTTGTCCTTCCACTATATCTCACACAGGGGAGTTTTCAGGAACAAGTAGCATATTACAATACAATAGGGATCTGGGTTTAGCTCCTTAAATGTAGTAGGATTTTCAAAGATTTACATAAGCTTTGATTAGTTGTTCTTCACATCAATTAAAACAGAAATTCCATTGCTTTAGCCTTTTAAATTTCAGTGTTCTCTAGGGACATGCAAATACAAACATTGATGTGAAAATGAAAAGTACACCTGAATTCATCTCACATCTTGAGATTCTGTAGCCTAAAAGGAACAAAAATTCGACTTAGTTCCAGTTTTCTTGTCTTCCTGACATTATATCTCTTAATTTATATTTTCAAGCCCAAGACACCCAAAATGCTATTTCTCATACAGGGACTAAAATTACTAGAAACTAGAGCCACAGGCTACACTGTTCAATTGACCCAGGAATCCAAGGAAAGAAACACAAATATTGGAATCAGAACAGATACACAGTTTGCTTCCCACAGGACAGAAGGAAGGCCAATTCCGACAGTCAAACACATTCTAGACTCTCCTGGTGGAGACAGAAGCCCTGGAGTGGGCCAGTCCCTGCTGAAGGAGGGCTGGGGATGCCTGAGAAGCCACAGGAAAGAACTCTGGGAGTTCACACACACTCCTCTCCCTGGGGAGTAAGCAAAAGGCTCCCTCTCTCAGCTTCCACCCTCATGAGTGAGGAAACTCAGCAGGAAGCAGTTTAGGGTTTGTTACCCAAATGAACCCCACTCTCAAATTCATAAACCTTAATCCAAGACACAGAACTCCTGACTTTCACAGACTTTCTCAATGTGCACAAATTACACTCTGAGTGCACCTACACTGTGGATGCCAAACTCCAACCTATATGTAGACACAGGACCAAGGGAAGCACAGGACAACCTCAGAAAGGGCATCAACTCCCACCGCCTGTGCAGGTGCCTCCCCAGCTTTCCAGGGCTCTGTAGCTTCTCTCAGCATAAAGGCTCCTTCTGTGGTGGGTGCGAGCAGGGAGGGCACCTGCAGGGGGAGGCTCCTAAGGAAGAATGAGTGGGCCTTCAAGTACTTCCCTGTGCAGGGGGTGGGGGCCACCTTAGCTTAAAGATCCTGACCCCAGGCCTCTGCTCCCAGTCACATTGTTTTGGACCACAGTAGTATTGTAAATGATACAAACC
The DNA here is from genome assembly GCA_004025025.1 of Tapirus terrestris. Classification (NCBI taxonomy): domain Eukaryota; kingdom Metazoa; phylum Chordata; class Mammalia; order Perissodactyla; family Tapiridae; genus Tapirus; species Tapirus terrestris. The sequence continues at coordinate 399,826 of PVID01000638.1, forward strand.
CAGTGTTTGAATAATGCAGCAAATGCACACAAACCCACTGTTTATGTGGAAAGGAGGGAAGAAAATTGTGAAGCACTTTTCTCGTTCAACAGAGTCTACATGTATTTATTACTTTCAAAAAATAAGAACATTATAATTTCCACAGCAAGAAATTGTTTTATAAACAATTAATCATACTTAAAACTTCTGCTGTTCAAGTCTAAGCCTTGGAATTCCATTTGTAAACACCCCATGCCCAAGAAAAGAATAAATCTCAGACTTTTACTACACACACTCAGGGGAGGAAAATGGGAAAATGAATGTGAATTTTTAACACATTCAATGTAATACTAGACTATTTCCTCTGAAGTTCATCTATTTCTTGCCTTTGGAAACATTTTATACTGTCTTTCAAGCTCTACTGATGACACAAATTTTAATTTTTAAAAAAACTGAGGCTCAACTAATGAGTAAATCTTTTCAAGGTGACAAACACAGGGAGTGGCAGTGCTGACAGGCTACAACACCCGAGAAAGTTTGCAAAGAGGAACCTCCACTCCAAGGACTCCCCAGAGGCTGTCTGTGCTGGGAAAGAGCCTGGGAGGGGCACAGGGATTTCACACAATGAATTCCAGGTGGTCTTCCTCTGCTTTCCTCTCATGGGAAAGACCCACAGACAAAAAGTAAACCTCACAGTCAACTCAGCCAAAACCAGACTCCAACAGCTCCCCACCAAGCAGGACCTCCCCAAGTCTTCCTCATCTGAGTTTCCTAGTGCAGGCCATAAACCTCAGCTCCATCTTCAACTCCTCCCTCCCCAGCCCCACCCCTCACCACTTCCAACCTGGACACAGTCCTACCGACTCGATCTTCAAACACATCCAGAATTTAACCTCATTTCCCCGCCCCAACCTAAGCTTCTAAGGCCTCTTGCCTGACTTACTGCAACAGCCTCCTAACTGGTCTCCTTGCTTCTGCCCTGGCCCCTCTGTGGTATAGTCTCAACAGAGCAGCCAGAGCGAGTCTGCTAAACATATGCCTGGTCCTGTTACTCCTCCTTTCAAAACCTTCCAAAGGGTCTCCATCTCATTCAGAATAAATAAATGCTCAAGTTGTTCTTATGACCCACCAAGGCTGCATGATTGGGCCCAAGTCACCACTCTGCCTTCAGCTCCTGCTCACCCACACCTGCTGTACCCTGGCCATGCTGGCCTACTTGCTGCTCCTAGAGCAGGCCACTTGCCTTTCTCCCTGCACTGCTTTTGGGACCTATTGAAAGCTTACCTCTGCAGTGAGACCTTTCCTGGCCCTCTTGGCTACAACTCCATCCCCCTCCAGCCTGGCCCACATGGCTTTCCCACATGAGCCAGATCATTGGTGTCACATCTAGAATGTCAGCCAGGACACAGCTATTGTCTCTTTTGTTCACTTCTCTAGCTCCAGAGTCTAGAACAATGCCTGACACAAACCTTGCACTCAATAAGAAATGTAGTTTAATGAATGGGTGACTATAAAAACAATCAGGAACTCCCTAACTGGGCAAGGAAGGCTGAATCTGTAAAAATGCCAGGGATCAGGGAAGGCTGATCCATTAATCATCCCTAAAGGGACGTACAGCATCACATCAGAAACAAAACTCCCCACCACACCCTACAAATATCAAATGTATTTTTATCAGCATCAACAGAGGCCTTTGAATGCAAACACCCTTTCTACTTTGAAGCAGCCTTCAGTGTACCATTACCGATCATCATGTGGCTACTCCTAACTCGAACGTGATGACTTTCACATCTAAGGTAATATGACCGACATGATACTGTGTTTTCTATCTTAACCAAGTCTCTGCTATGAATGGTCGTAGGTATGCAAGCCGTAATAACCTGAGAAAAAATGGATAAGAAAATAATTCTATTCCTTCCCCCACCCCGTGCCCCCAGCAAACAGTACAACACTGATTCTTCTTTTAAACAAATTTCACAAAAAATACATCTGCTGAATATGCTCCTTTGGGAATCAGGGCTATGGTTTCCTCCAGCCACCTAACACATTTAAGTGACAAGATGCCATAAATCGTTGAAATATTGGCTGTGCACGTTCCCATACTGAGATTTCAGTAAACTTACATTGCAGCTGCCAGGAAAAGAAAACGGAAGCAAAAATAATGCCATCCAGGATGACAGGTGGAATTAAACCAGATGAAAGTCTCCCTTTACAGATGTTAGGATACTTGAAGGTCAATCACTCCTTACAAGGAATGAAAGGACTAAAACTGCTGTGAGAGGAAAAAGAGAGCCCGTGTACAAATGCTTTCAAGGCAACTTGCAAAAACCCAAAATATCTTGCCAGCGAAAATTAAGGCCAGCCCAGTAGCATAGCAGTTAAGTTCATGCCCTTGGCTTCTGCGGCCCGGGGTTTGCAGGTTCAGATTCTGGGCACAGACCAACATACCGCTTATCAAGCCATGCTGTGACAGCATCCCATATAAAGTAGAGGAAAATGGGCACGGATGTTAGCCCACGCCGGTCTTCCTCAGCAAAAAAGAGGAGGATTAGCAACGGGTGTTAGCTCAGGGCTAATCTTCCTCACACACAAGAAATTAAGGAACAGAAGCATGATAGGACTGGTCAAAACACCATCACTCTCCCCTACCCTACACACTTTGTATTAGGACCCCAAGAAGTTAAGACATGACAAGATAGATTGTTTCTATTTTCAATCAGAAAAAGAAGCTTGAATGAACTATTGGTCACTGGAAGAATAAAAATTAAAAAAAGAAGCGTGTGTCATGGGTGTTGGAGAATGTTTCTCCCCTCCAGCCTACAATACAACTTGATAAGAGTTAAAGAGCTTCCACTTCTTAACTCCTAGCGGGGGCGGGGGCAAAAGCCGCTTCTAGAACCAGCCCCGCCCGAACCCCCCCAGCACCGCCTGGCACCCCTCCCTCCTGTCCCAGCCACCCCACTGCCCCTTCTCGTCCCAGCAGCCTTGGGCCTGTCAGGACAGTCACCTGGATGGACTGCAAACTGCCAAGACCTGCAAATACTGGGCTGTCAGACTCACGCCACCCTCGCCTGCGCCCCCGCCCTCAGATCACGCCAGGCGAGTCGCTGGCGGCTGAGGGATCAGACGGACAGAGCCTCCGGGGTCGCCACGCGCCTGCAAGAGCCCTCACCTGCATCCACCTTCCCACACCGGCGGCGACTGACTGGGATGTCGCTCTGACGGTTCTGCAGCGCCACCGGCCTGGCCGCGCCAGAGCCAATCCCAACGAGCAACGCCGGCCGGCGGAAGTGCGCCCGGAAGCGCGCCGGTCGCCGTCGTGGTGTACGGAGGGCGGGGCCAGTGCTCTGATCCTCGGCGCCCTGCGTCATGTGCACCAAGGACCGCATCAGTGACCATTCGGGGCACCGGAAGCTGACGCTGTTAGACAGCGTATCCCAGGGTCCGGCCCGTCAGCCCGCCTTGCGCCCTTGCCCACGGGCGCGGCCATCTTGCTTTACGGATGGGCTCTGCACCCCAAGACGCTGCAACGAGATGCAGGCCATGGGCCCCTGCCCATCTACCGCGCTGCGAGCGAGAAGCGGGCTATGCCCATAGGGTGCTGGAGACCCCCGGTGCGCCCAAGTCCGAGGGCTGACCCTGTGGGCGGGCGCCGCTATCTTGCAATCCAGCGGGACTGATGGGAATGGCTCCGATGTCACGCTGCCCTGTCACCGCGCATCCGCCCCGTGACGGTTCTGTTTGGGCTTTGGCGCAGCAAGGCGGGGGCCAGAGCCTGGCAGCGGCGCAATGGCCCGAGGCCCGGGATGGTGATCTGTGCGTGGCCAAGAACTTCTCCAACCGGCGGGCAACGGGGAGAAGGCGCCCTCTCCTTCCACAGGTAACGGGCCCGCCCACTGCTGCCAGGTCAGCCCCCCGCGCGGTGCAGCCCAAGGCGGGTGGCACTTTGTGTGCGGGGCCTGGAGGCCCATCCAGGGAGTGAGTCAGCACCGGGCACTGTGTGACCTTGGCCCACGCTGCCTTGTCTGGGCCTGGTGCCCCGGGCCATTGCAGTGAACCCCCCATGGCGACCGGCGCCCACCATAGGGTCTCCACCACCCCCACCCCGCAGCCACCTTGCTCCCCACTGATTCTGATTCACATAGACAACATCCAGAAAGAGTATATTCTGGAAAGTAACTTTCTTGGGTCAGTGTTCTCTTGCATTTGCTGTGCTTTCTGCCCTTGATCACAGGGGAGCCAGCTTTGATCAGGCATGTGACTGAGCAAATGCAACTTGTACCTCCTGGATGGACATGCCTCCCAGACGCTCTGTTACTGGAAGGGTCCTGGCAGTCCAGGGGAAAGGTGGCTCTGCAGGTGGAGGTGAGTCCTAGAGAGGCATCCGACAGCATCCTGGGTGGAGCAGGGAAAGGCCCACTCCTCACGGGGAGGCTGACCCTGCAGACTCAAGGAAGGGACTCCTCTGTCCACTTCTTCCATGGGCTCCCACAGGGTGGTGAGGGGTTTTCCTTCCCCTTGGCCTGTCTCCCTTCATGGGCACTTCTGGAATTCAGCTATTCCGGTGAGTCCTTTCTTGTGGACTTCCACACTGGAGGTCCCAGAACAGTGAACTGAAGAGACTCTACTTTGAAAACTTCCTGGCAGATCCTTCTGTTTCATGTCGCAAGGTGTTACTGAAGTTTGAAAGACCTGAATGACACTTGTTATCTATAGTCTTACTGAGAATTTACAGTGGTTTATTCTGTCTTAAGTTGTTACAATGTGTCCAAAGAACTAGTAATATGAGCTTATTTCAGAGGTCACCTGCCATGCTTTCTTGACAGTTTCTTTCAGAGCCTGTGTCCCAAAAGTTTTGTTACTGTTTTTGAGAAAGAGGCAAAGCACTGCAGAGAAGGCTGCTCTTGGCCTGTGTCATGGTCTAACGTGGTCTGGGGGCAAAGGAGGTGGCCGTCTTTGGTAACTATTCACAAAGCATTGAGAAAGGTCAGAAGGTCATGTGCTTAGAACTCTCTGAGGAGCTAGTATCCACCTGGTCCTGGGCCCCAGCAGCCTCAGGAGAGTTAGATGACCTCAGGTGGAGCAGAAAGCCCTCAGGGAAGGCCCCCCTCCCCCAGCCATGGGCACAGTTTGGTCTAAATAGAGATTTTACCGTATTGAGAAGTGATTATTAATTATCTTGGTCAGTATCTCCCAGGGGCTGGTTGCTTCTTAAAGGGAGCAGCTTTCCTCCTGGTAGTAGAAGGAGGGTAGGAACACAGAACTACAGCTCTTGGGTCTCATGTCCTCTTGGAGGCGGTCTCTCATTCTCAGCTGCTTGAGCTAGAGCTGGGCCAGGCAACCTGCTGAGTGTCTGGGATGCTCTGCTGGCCAACAGCTGGCCTGGCTTGAAATAGGGGGACCAACCCTCCCTGTTTTAGCACCCAAAGTCCAGCATCTCAGGACAGCAGGAGGGTTGGGCAGCAATGAGCTTCTAGGAACTATTTCTGGTGCTTCCTGAAGGCTTTTCTGTCATCTTGATGCCATCCTGTGCCATCTCTCTGAGCATCTGTGTCCCTGCAGGGCACTGACCGCAGCCTGGGCGGAGTTCCTCACCTTCCTTCTCTGCCCTGCACACTGTAAGCTCCTTAAGGTAGACAGTGGGTCTTTCATCTTTCTATTCTGGTAATAACTACAAGTAGAAGATGTTCCTTAAATCTTTACTAAATGTTTAAATGGGTAAAGTCGATACAGGTGTGGATGTTCGCAAAAACACTTGTTTTGCTTTTATAGTTGAACATGTTAGGGGAAGACATTTAATTATTTCTTACTAATTACTTTGTCATTTATCCTGCAGGTTCCCCATAAAGGACTCAAAGCGTCTGACTCGGTGGTTAAAAACTGTTCACAGGGATAACTGGACACAGAGCGGACACAGAATCTCTGGAAGGAACTCCAGGAGACAGTGTGGTCTCCACCGCATCAGGCAGCCAGGGAGACACAAACACATCTGCCATAGATGCTAGCGATGAGACCTCCCCTCCCCCACTGGGGACCTGCTAGGTAAAAGAGGCATTCCCATGGGTGACTTTACCCCCCAGGATCTGGGGTGTGCAGATTTATTGGCTCACTTCCTTGTTACAGTTTCTCCTCCAAGCACACTCAAGAGAGGCCATCTGTCCCCCAAGAGCCTATTGAGTGAAGGAGGCTGAAGAGAGACATGGAACCCGGCTGCGGCAGGACCAGTCTGGGGCCTGACATGGGCTTGGCCAGGAGCCCACTGAGTTCATCACTCACAGCAACACCTCAGAAGCCCTCCCAGATCCTCTCCACCCCTCCATCAGACATCACCCCCAAAGTAGCCACAGAAGCTATGCAGAGTGAGCACAGCAACACCAGCCCCATGTCCCTCAATGGGGTCATCCTGTCAGCATGTGGGCTGCAAACTCATGGACTCGCTGCACTCCTGCTGCTTCTCCTCCTGGCGGAACAAGAGCGGGGTGCTGTCTGCAGGAGCAGGTGGAGAAGAAGGATGAGCTGAAGACCCCTCAGTAGAGGGGCAGCCGCCCCGACAGCCAGGTGCACACGCTGCAGGAGAAGCTGGACAAGCTGAAGAGAGTGAGCTTCCTCTCCCTGAGCAGCCTGGTGCCCCCCAGCTGAGGTCAGTAGCAGGGCCTCGGGGCTTCCCCGCTGCCTGCTCATCATCAGGGGGTTTCCTGCTCTGCAGCTGACAGCCCCTGAGCACTTCTGTGTGCAGCATGCTCCCTGCTGTCTCGGGAGAAGGCTCTGCTAGTAGCCGTCCCTCATAGGCAGGGAGCCCAGGATGGAGAGCTTCCCCACTCGCTCCAGGGTGCTCGAGAGGCAGCTGTAGCTGTGGGGGTTCAGCTGCTGAAAAAGGAGGGATTTCAGGTCAGCTGAGAGAGCCAGAACTACCCAATGAATGGTGCCTGGATGGTTGGTTTTCCACTTGAATGGGGGAATTCAGTTTCTGTTGCATCCCTCCCACAAGCGTAAATTCAAATGAGTTAAGATCTAAATGTGAAATAAAATCGACATAGTAAACTATTAGAAAAGTTATAGGAGTCTCTTAAAGTCATGAGAGGTTCTTTCCATTCATGTTTTATTGACTATCCTTGAAAGTCGTTTTGAGCATTTTAATAATTTCTTTGAAATTTTAAACATCTGTTTAAGTAGAACACGTTCTCTTTTGTAAAAGTTGAAACACTACAGAAATATATAAGCTAAGAAATGGTCAAAACAATTTGTCACCCACCTCCCAACTTTTATTCCTTGTCTCTAGGAAAGTTTGGTGTGTAATCTCCTAGACTGTTTTCTGTGTTTTACATACATATTTCTCTACCTATAGGTTGGGTATATTTTTGGCATGTTCATTGGCTATGTTTCTGATTTTCTTCCTCTTACAGTTTAGTACTTGCACACATTGGTTTCTAGATGTTCCTTACATGTTGAGGATACCATCTTTTGCCTGTTATTTTGCGTGGAAAACGTTTCCCTAGCACACTGTTCATTAGTCTGGATCAATGTTTCTCTTCCTGGATGTAACACTTCAGGTGGGGAAAAGCACTATGTGACAGGCTGTTCAGGACCTCCTGGACACCCCGGGCAACAACCATTAGCACAACCCAAAACAAAAGCAAGAAACAAAACCCATCCTGTGCATTTCCAGATGCATCTTCGGGGAAGAACAGCTCCAGTTGAGGACCACTGATGTCCTGGGCTGTTTCTGTAGTTTCTCATACCTGATGGTACTGTTTGGTACCTTTGTCTGTTCCTCTTGGTCAGACTCTCCAAGGTTTGTCACTATGACAGGTCTTTCCAGACAACCAGCCCTTGACTCCATTGATCAGGTCTACATTGTTGTTTCTGCCTCACTTCATTCTACTGTCTTCAATTTTATTGTGTTGTTCTGGTTCCTGGAGGGAAGTGTTCAGCTTCTTCGTGTACAGTTGATATTTCCTTGTGTTAGTGTGGTTCATTCCTTACAGGTGAGGAACTGATATTAATACAGTGTTAGTAACTAAGTCCATAGTTTACATTAAGGTTCCCTGTCTTGCTGTCATGTACTTGGATTTTGACAAATGCATAATCTTAGATCCACCATGACAGTATCCTACAGAAGAGCTGGATTGCCCTAAAAATCCCTGTGCTCTGCCTCTTCATCCCTTGCCTCCCAACTCCTGGCAACACTGATCTTTATGCTGTTTCTATAGTTTTGCCTTTTCTAGAATGTCATATAATTGAAATATATGAAAACTCTGGAATAAAGTATGTAGCCTTCTCCAGTTGGCTTCTTTCACTTAGCAATATGTATTTAAGGGTCCTCTATGTCTTTTTGTGGATTGATAGCTCATCTCTTTCTTCTTGTTGTGAGGAAGATTAGCCCTGAGCTAACATCTGTTGCCAATCCTCCTCTTTTTGCTGAGGAAGATTGGCCCTGGGCTAACATCCGTGCCCACTTTCCTCCACTTTATATGGGATGCTGCCACAACATGGCTTGATAAGCGGTGCACAGGTCCACACCCAGGATTCAAACCTGCGAATCCTGGGTGGCCAAAGTGGAGCACGTGAACTTAACTGCTACTCGCCACCGGCCCGGCCCCACATTTCTTTTTTTTTCCTTTTTTTATATTAAGTTAAAATAAACGTAACAAAAAGTGTGCCATCTTAACCATTTTTAAGTGTACCCTTCAGTGGCATTAAATACACTTACATGTTGTGTAGTCATCACCACCATTCATCCCCATAACTCTTGTAAATCTGAAATTCTGTACCTATTATAAAATAACTCTCCCTTCTCCCCTCCCCCCAGCCCTTGGCAGCCACCATTCCACTTTCCATCTCTATGATTTTGACTACTTTAAGTTCCTCATATAAGTGGAATCATATGGTATTTGGCTTTTTGTGACTGGCTTATTTCACTTAGCATAATGTCCTCAAGCTTCATTCATGTTGTAGCATATTGCAGAATTTGCTTCATTTTTAAGGCTTAATAATATTCCATTGTATGGTCATACTACATTTTGTGTATCCATTCATGTGTCGATGGACACTTGGGTTGCTTCCATGTTTTAGCTATTGTGAATAATGCTGCTATGAATGTGGGTGTACGAATATCTCAAGGCTCTGCTTTCAGATCGTTTGGGTATATACCCAGAAGTGGAATTGCTGGGTCACATGGTAACTCTATGTTCAATTTTTTGAGGAACATCCATACTGTTTTCCATAGTGCCTGCACCATTTTACATCCCTATCAACAGTCTGCAAGGGTTCCAATTTCTCCACATCCTCACCAACACTTGCTATTTTCTGTCTCTTCAATAACAGTCATCGTAATGGGTGTGAGGTGGTATCTCATTGTAGTTTTGATTTGCATTTCCCTAATGATTGTGGTGTTGAGCATCTTTTCATGTGCTTACATGTCATTTGTAAGTCTTCTTTGGAGCAATATCTATTCAAGTCCTTTGCACATTTTTGAATTGGATTGTTTCTTAGTTGTTTAGTTCAGTTGTTTAGTTTCTTTAGTTCTTTAGTTTTAGAGAACTTGTTCTCTATCAATCTCTTGTCAGGAATATGATTTGCAAATATTTTCTCCCACTCTGTAGGTTGCCTTTTTACTCTGTGGGTAGTGCCTCTTGATTTACCAATTTTTAAATTTTTCATAAAGTCCAGTTTGTCTGTTTGTTTTTCTTCTGTTACCTGTGCCTTTGGTGTCATATCCAAGAAATCATTGCCGAGCCCAGTGTCGTGAAGACTTTGTCCTATGTTTTCTTGTAAGAGTTTTATTGTTTTAGGTCTTACATTTATGTCCTTGATCCCTTTTGAGTTAACTTTTGTATATGGTGTTAGATGAGAGTCCAACTTCATTGTTTTGCATTCAGAGGTCCAGTTTTCCCAGCACCATTTGTTGAAAAGAAACCTTTCTCCATTGCCTGGTCTTGGCACCCTTGTCAAAACTCATTTGACCATATATGTGAGGGTTTGTTTCTGGGCTCCCTATTCTATGCCATTGGTCTCTATGTCTGTCTTTATGCCAATACCATACTGTTAATTACTGTAGATTTGTAATTAGGTTTTGAAATCAGGAAGTGTGAGTCCTCCAGTTTTGTTCTTCTTTTTCAGGATTGTTTTGGCTATTCTGAGTCCCTCAAGATTCTATATGAATTTTAGGATGGGTTTTTCTATTTCTGCAAAAAACATCTTTAGGATTTTCATAGGGATTACATTGACTCTGTAGATTGCTTTGGGTAGTATTGACACTTTAACGATAGTGAGTCTTCCAATCCATGAACACGGTTCATGTGTCCATTTATGTATGTCGTCTTTAATTTTTTTCTGAAATGTTTTGTAGTTTTTATTCTGCAAGCCTTTCACCTCCTTGGTTAAGTTAATTCCTGAGCATTTTATTCTTTCTGACACTATTGTAAATGGAATTGTTTTCCTAATTTCCTTTTCAGAGAGTTCATGGTTCATGTATAGAAATACAACTGATTTTTGTGTGTTGCCTTTGTATCCTGCTGAATTCATTTGTTAGGTCTAACTGCTTTTTTGTGGAGCCTTCCAGATTTTCTACAGATGAAATGATATCATCTGCAAACAGAGACCATTTAACTTCTTTCTTTCCAATTTGGATGCCTTTTGTTTATTTTTATTGCCTAATGGTTCTGACTTGAACTTCCAGTGCTATGATGAATACAAATGGTGCAAGTGGGCATCCTTGCCTTGTTCCTGATCTTAGAGGAAAAGCTTTCAGTCCTTCATCATTGAGTATTATGTTTGCTGTGTGTTTTTCATATATGGCTTGTATTATGTTGAGGCAGTTTCCTCCTATTCCTAGTCTGTTGAGTACTTAAAGGGTGTTGAATTCTGTCAAATGCTTTTTCTGTATCAATTGAGATGATCATGTGGTTTTTCCCCTTCATTTTATTGATGTGGCTTATTACGTTGATCAATTTTTGTATGTTGAACTACCCCTGTATACCAGGAATAAATTTCACTTGGTCGTAGTGTATAATTCTTTTAATACACTGCTAAATTCAGTTTGCTAGTATTTTGCTGAGGATTTTTGCATCTATGTTCATCAGGGATGATGGTCTGTAATTTTATTTTCTTTTAGTGTCCTTGTCTGGTGTTGGTATTAGGGTGATGCTGGCCTCATAAAATGAGTTTGGAAGTGTTCCCTATTTTTCAATATTTGACAGAGTGTAAAAAGTCTTGTTGTTAATACTTCTTTATATGTTTGGTAGAATTCACCAGTGCAGTCATCTGGTTCTGGGTTTTAATTTGTTGGGAGTTTTTTTTTTTTTTCAGGTTTCTTGAAATATTAGTGCCATATAACATATGTAAGTTGAAGGTGTACCAGATGATGATTTGATGCACGTATATATTGTGAAAGGATTACCACAATAAGGTGAGTTACCACTTCCATTCCTTCACACAATTAACTTGTTTTTTTCTAATGATCACTTTTAAGATTTACTCTCAACAATTTTCAAGTATATAATATAGTATTGTTAATTATGGTCACCATGCTGTACATTAGATCCCCAGAACTTATTCATTTTATAGCTAGAAGTTTGTGCACTTTGACCCACAACTCCCCATTTCCCCCACCCCTGAGACCCTGGTAAACACCATTCTACTCTATATTTCTTTGAGTTTGGCTTTGTGTGTGTGTGTGTGTGTGTGTGTGTGTGTAAGGAAGATTAGCCCTGAGCTAACATCAGTTGCCAACCCTTCTCCTTTTCCTGAGGAAGATTGGCTGAGAAGATTGGCCCTGTGCTCATCTTCCTCTATTTTGTATGTGGGATGCCTGCCACAGCATGGCTTGATAAGCAGTGCGTAGGTTCACGCCCAGGATCCAAACCTGCAAACCCCGGGCTGCCGAAGCAGAGCACGTGAACTTAACCACTACACTGCCGAGCCGGCCCCAAGTTGGACTTTTTTTAATTCCACAAATGAGTGAGAACGTATAGTATTTGCCTTTCTCTATGTGACTTGTAGCACTTAGCATAATGCCTCAAGGTCCATCCATGTTGTCACAAAATTCAGGATTTCATTCTCTTGCATGGGTGAATATTCCATTATATATTTCGTATATATATATATATATCTCACATTTCCTTTGTCTATTTATCCATTGATGAACACATGGATTGTTTACATGTCCTCAGTTTGTGAATAATGCTGAAATGAACATGGGTGTGCAGATATCTCCTCAAGATAGTTATTTCATTCCTTTGGATATACACCCAGAAGTGGAATTGTTCGTTCATATAGTATTTCTATTTTTATTTTTTTGAGAAAATTCCATACTTTTTTCCATGGTGACTGTAGCAATTTACATTCATACCAACAGTGCACAGGGGTCTCTTTTCTACACAGCCTCACCAACACTTGTCTGTTTGAAAATATCCATTCTACCAGGTGTGAGGTGATATCTCATAGTTTTGATTTCATTTCTCTGATGACTAGTGATTATGAGCATCTTCTCACGTACCTGTTGGCCATTTTTATGTCTTTGGAAAAATATCTCTTCAACTCCTTTGACCATTTTTATATTGTTTTGTTAGTTTCTCTGCTGTTGAGTTGTAGGAGTTTCTTTTATGTTGTGGATATTGCCCCCTTTAGTTTGCCAGATCTTTCTTTTGCTGTACAGAAGCTTTTTAGATTTATGTCATCACACTTGTTAAGTTTTGCATTTGTTGCTTGCACTTTTGATGTCATATCCAAAAAAATTGTTGTCAAGACCAGTTTCACAGGGCTTTTTCCCCTATATGTCCTTCTAGTAGTTTTATAGTTGTAGTCTTACATTTAAGTCTTTAATTCATTTTGAGATAATTTTTTAGAGTGTGTAAAATAGGGGTCCAGTTTCATTTTTTTCCATGTGGTTATCCAGTTTTCCCAACACCATTTATTGTAGAGACCATCCTTTCCCCATTGAGTCTTCTTAGCTCACTTGTCAACTGTTAGGAAAGTGTATATGTGTGGTTTTATTTCTGGGCTCTTGATTCTGTTCTGTTGGTCTGTGTGTCTGTTTTTATACCTGTGCCATACCATTTTTATTACTATAGCTTTGTAATAAAGTTTGAAATCAGGAATTGTCATGCCTCCAGCTTTGTTTTTCTTTCTCAGGGTTGCTTTGGTTATTTGAAGTCTTTCATGGATCCATGTGAAAGTTAGGATTGTTTGTCCTATTTCTGTGAAAAATGGCTGTCTGTGAAAAACATCATATTCTGTGACAATTTTAAAAATTTTAGTAGGAATTGCATTGAGTCTTGAGATGGCATAAGGTAGCATGGACATTTTAACAATACTAATTCTTCTGATCCATGAATGTATGATATCTTCCCATTTCTTTGTGTCTTCCATTTCTTTCATCAATGTTTTATAGTTGTCAGTGTCTAGATCTTTCATCTTGGTTAAATTTATTCATAAGTATTTTACTGTTTTTGATGCTATTGTAAATAGGATTGTTTTCTTTATATCTTTTTTAGATAGTTCATTTTTAGTGTACAGAAATGCAACAGATTTCTGTTTGTTGATTTTATCTCCTGCAACTTGACTGAATTTGTTTATTAGTTCTAACGGTTTTGGGGGGGGAGTCTTTAAGGTTTTCTCTACATAAAATCATATCATCTGCAGAGACCACTTAGTTTCTCCATTTCCAGTTTGGATGCATTTTATTTCTTTTTCTTGCCAAATGTCTCTCTGGTTAAGACTTCCAGCACTGTGTTGAGGAGTGGGGCTGAGAGTGGGTGTCCTTGTCTTGTTCTTTGTCTTAGCAAGAAAGCGTTCAGCCTTTCACTGTTCAATGTGATGTTAGCTGTGGGTTTGTCGTGTAAACCTTTTATGATATTCAGCTATGTTCTTTCTGTAACCAGTTTTTCGCTAGTTTTTATCATGAAGGGGTGTTGAATTTTGTCAACTGCTTTTTCTGCATTGATTGAGATTACTTTATGATTTTTATCTTTCATTCTGTTAATGTGGTGTATCACGTTCTTGGATTTGTATATGTTGAAGTTAATCATGTCAGTTGATCCTTTTTTTTGAGTTTAGATAGTTTTGTTATAATGTATCTTGGAGAAGAAAGTTTTAGTTTGAAATTTTAGGGTGACATATTGGCTTCAGGACCTTGGATGTCTAAATCTCTCCCCAGATTTGGGAACTGTCATCCATTATTTTTTTTAAAGTAAACTTTCTTTGCCTGTCTCCCTCTTTTCCTTCTAGTACTTTAATAATGCATATCCATTTTTTCATGGTATCCCATAATTTACACTGCCTTCCTCCATGCCTATCCATTCTTTTTTTCTTTTTTGCTTCTTTGGATGATTTCAAATGACACATCTTCTAGTTCACTAATTATTTCTTGTACATGGTTGAATCTGATTTTGAAGCTCTCTATTGAATTCTTCAGTTCAGTCATTGTGCTCTTCAACTCTAGGATTTCTGTTTTTCCTTAACTATTTCTATTTCTGTGTTGAACTTCTCTCTTGTTCATGCACTGTTTTCCTTAATTCATTTAGAAGTCTATCTGTTTCCTTGCAGTTTTGTGAATTTCTTAAAAGAGGATTGTTCTGAAATCTTTGTCAGATGGTTCCTGTATCTCCATTTCTTGGTCAGTCATTGGAGTTTTATTCTTTTTCTTTGGTACTGTCATGTGCCTTTGATTATTTGTAATCCTTGTGGCCTTCCATTGGTGTCTGCAAATTTGAGGAAGTAGGCATCTCTTCCACTCTGCAGACTGGCTTTAGCAAACAAAAGCCTTCACAGTCAGCCCATCTAGGGGTCCTGTGTGGGCCATCTGGTGGTGTCCAGGGGCAGGCTTGCTGCTGGAGTCCTTGGGCAGCCTGGCACTGGGGTAAGTGTAAAGCTTGGGTCCTTGGTGTTGTGTCTGGCCCTGGGCAGAACTGGGACCCTGAGTTCATGAGTAGCTCCACTGGAGCCTGGGTTGGCAGGTCCTGATTGAGAGCCTGGGGCCACAGGAGTCATTCAGTGCCATGCGAGTTGACCAGTGCTGGGGTGAGCTGAGAGCTTTGGGTCATGGGAGCCAGCCAGGAGCCTGGTGCCATGAGAGACAGCTTGTTCTGGGGTGGATCAGAAGCCTGGATTCCTGGGAGCCTGCTGGGGGCCTGGGGCCATAGGAGCTGCCTGAGAGTGCAGGAGCCAGCAGGCACTGGGTCAGGATGGGAACGTGCTGGTGCCTGGTGCCATGGGAGCTGCCTGGGGCTGCCTGAGTCAGCAAGCACCTGGGCAAGCTGGGGGCCTGGTTTTGTGGGAGCCTGCTGGAAGCCTGGTTCCACGGGAACTGCCTGGGGCTGCTGGAACTGGCAGGTGGTGTGGTGAGCCATGGGCCTGAGTTCCCAGTAGCCCCCGGGGAGCCTGGTGCCATGGGATCTACCTGGGGTTGCTGAAGCCAGTAAGTGCTGGAGTGACCTGGGGTCCTGGGTTTGTGGGAACCCACTGGGTGCCCTGTCACAGAAGCAGCCTATGGCTATAGGTGCTGCCTGTGGCTGCTGGAGTAGGCAGGAACTTGGGTGAGCCAGGGTCTGGGTTCACCTGAGCCCACGAGGAGCCTGGTGCCAGGGTCACCACTTGGGGTCATAGGAGCCACCTTGGGCTGCTGAAGATGGCAGCCCCTAGGCTGAGCTGGGGGCCTGGGTTCCCAGGAGCCTGGTGGGAGCCTGGTGTCAAGGATGCTGCTTGGGGCCACTAGAGCTGGCATGCTTCAGGCAGAGCCTGGTGCCTGGATTTGCAGAAGCCCACAGGGAGCCACTAGGTCCATAGGAGTCAGCCTGGTGCTGGGGCAGGCTGGCTCTGGGGTCTGTGGTGAAGTCGGGTATTCACTCTCCTTCTCGTTGGGAGGTTTTTGATTACTGATTCAGTCTCCTTATTTGTTATTGGTCTAGTCAGGGTTTCTATTTCTTCATGATTTAGCCTTCGTAGATTATTTCTAGGAATTTACTGTTTTGTCTAGGTTGTCCAATTTGTGAACGTACGCTGGTCCCAAATAGTCTCTTCTGATCGTTTTCTTTCTGAAGCATCAGTTGTAATGCCTCCTCTTTCATTTCTGATTTACTTTAAAGAGTTGTCTCTCTTTTTTCCCCCCAGATATTCTATCTAAGGGTTTGTCAATTTTATTTTTTCAAAATATCCACTCTTACTTTTATTGGTCTTTCATATTGTCTTTCTATTTCCTTTTGTTCTGCTCTCATCTTGGTGACTTCCCTCCTTCTGCTAACTTTGAGTTTCATTTTTTCTTTCTCTAGTGCCATGTGTTGTAAGTTAGTTGTTTCTTTGACATCTTTCTCCTTTTATAGTGTACAAGATTATCACTGTAAACTGCCCTCTTAGTACACTTTTGCTGCATCCCATAAGTTTTGGTGTGTTTTTTTTTCTTTTTGTCTTGAGTCATTTTCTAATTTTCCTTTTGATTTCTTCTTTGATCTAATGGCTGTTTAAGAGTTTGTTGTTGAACTTCCATGTATTATGAATGTTCCAGTTTTCCTTCTGTTATTGATTTCTAGTTTCATGCCATTGTGCTTGGAAAAGATACTTGGCATGATTTCAGTCTTCTTCATTTTGTTAAGCCTTGTTTTGTGATCTAACATGTGATCTGTTCTGGAAAACATTCTGTGTGACCTTGAGAAGAACAGCATTCTGTTGCTGTTCAGTAAAATGTTCTGTGTGTGTCTGATACATCCATTTAGTGCTGAATGTTTTCATGTCTGCTGTTTCCTGATTTTCTGTCTGGATATCCTATCCATTGTCAAAAGTGGGGTAGTGAAGTCTCCTACTGATTGCAACTTATATAACTAAGGTCCTAATATTGACAATATAGAGAGAGCTCTTAGAACTCAATAATAAAAGACAAAGAAGTCAATGAAAATGGGCAACCAACTGGAATAGACATGTCTCCAGCAGATACACAGATGGCCGATAAGCACAAGATGGATGCTCAATATCATTATTAGGAAAATTCAAATTCAAAGCACAGTGTGATACTATTTCACACTCAACATGAAGGCTGTATTCAAAATAATGGAAAATAACTAGTGTTGGTAAAGATGTGGAGAAAGGGACACCCTCATATGTTACTGGTGGGAGTGTAAAATGATGCAGCCACTGCAGAAAACAGCCTGGCATTTTTAAATTCTTAAACCTAGAATTACCATTGACCTGGGGAGTTCCATGTTAGATATGTCCAAAAGAGCATTGGAAACGTGTTCAAAGAAAAACTTGTCCATGGACATTCAAAGCAACATTATTCACAATGGTCCAAAAGTGGAACAACCCCAAATTTCTATCCAGTCATGACTGCATAAACCAAATGTGGCCTTTTCATATTATAAGATGTTGTACAGCCATAAAAAGGAATAAAGTACTGCTACGTGCCAGGCCATGGATGAACCTTGAAAAATGTGTGCTCATTGAAGCTATCCACAAAGGCCACAGATAGTATGATGCCATTTGATGAAATGTCCAGAATAGGCAGATCCATAGGGAGAGAAAACAGATGAACTGTTTCCATGGGCTTGGGTTAGGAGAAAATAGAGTGTGAATGAGTATGTGTTTGTTGTGGGGGTGAGTAAAATGTTCTGGAAGTAGATAGTGGTGATAACCAAATGACATAATCATTGTACCAAAAGCCACTGAACTGTATACTTTGAAATGCTTAAAACAGTATATTCTATGTTAAGCAGATTTTCCTCCATAAAAATTTTAAGTATTTAAATTAATCAGGATATTGATTGATTTAAGTTAGTTGAGATATTTAATAAGGCTAGTGAATGGAGTTATTAGTGGTAAGGCATATTGTAACCAAGAGAGTAAACATCTGATGAGGGCTATAGTAACAAGTCCCGTAATTATACAAGCAACAGCCTGAAGTCTTGTCTGTAGCTATTGACCCCAACTTGGAGAGACCAGCCATGAAAACAGATCAGTGATCTCAGGGGCCTTGGGTATCTGTTTTAAAAAGATTTGGGTAATATTATGCCATATTTTAACCTCTTGGGCCATCTGGTGGAGGTAGGTTTGAACTAGTGAGTTGTTGATGTACATGCAGCCAGTGGTCCCTGGGAGGGCACAAACCCCTCCTTCCTTAGCCAATATAGGTAGTCTAGGGCCAGGCCATTTACTAAAACCATTTAGGCAAGAGACTCATGAGACTGTTGCACAAGACTAGGATAGGGTCATACGGAGTTGTTGTCCATGTTGGGTTAAGGTTGTCAATACTTCTTGGTTGGTCTCAGTTACCTGATTTTGTGTGGGTAGGGCCACTGCACCTGTGCCCGGTCCAGTCAATCCGAGTAGAACTGAAACACCCACTACTAAAGGACTGACAATATCTCTTTGGGTTGGCAGTAGCCAGTCAGGGCAGGAAACTCAGGGGACCTGCAACCTGAGGGAAGCAGGCTGAGAGATAGACAATGATGCATTGCAGAATATAGCCTGGGGAAAACTGGTCAGAGGGCTGGGGAAGAGAGTAGTGCACTAAGTGAGAGCCTTGTGATCAGCCACAGGAAACCCAAAAGTGGATGCTCCTGGTGTAAAATATTCTTAGGGCTCTTGGTGGTAAAACCAGTCATTTGTGCCCATTCACTGGGTCCCTGTGCTATATGATTCCAGGGAGTACAAATAAAGGGGATGTGGGCCAAGAGCTGTTTGTGCCTAGGCACAAAATCACCAAGGTGGCCTCAGAGGTTAACTTGAAATGACCCCTCAAGTGGCAGTTGGGGCAGAAAATGGGTGGAGTGTTTTGAAGGAAGCTTGGGGCAAAGATGATGTTCGATGGAGTTGGCTACAATTGAGCTGACAGCAAGGTAAGCACTTAAGCTGGGGTACAGGTAATTGGAAGCCAAGTGACAGACCCTGCAACTTCTGATTCCCAATGCATGGGCAGCCCTCTTCACCCATCGGGCATAGATGGTGGTGGTGTTTATGAAGCATCCTGCTGGCAGTGTGGAAAGTATAGGGGAAGTGTGGTGGGAGAAGTCACGATAGTGTCAAGAGTAGTTGTGTGTGTGATCATGGTGTTGAAGGGGAAGGACTGGAGGCAGGTGCAGTGGATGTGTGACCAACAGTGGTCAGTGAGGGGACACCCGGGATGTAATTGGGGATAGCAGGGGACCAGCAGAAGTCATGTGCTAAAAACAAGACACCAGGCCCAAAAAGCCACTTAGGCTAATCCCCACATCAGCAAACCAAGACTTAGCTTAATTGCACTTTCATCCCTTCCAGGAATGGAGTCTTAAACCAATCAATCGGGAATCACCTGATGAGCACTATATAGGTCATCTGCCTGATAGACCCCTTCCATTCCCTCAAGGAGGATAACCTTGCAGTAACCAACCTGCTTTTTTACTTAGTCTAACTTCCTTGTTCCTGCTCCTTCTGCCTATAAAAGCCTTTCATTTTGTACAGCTCCTCAGAGCTCCTTTCTCTCTGTTAGATTGGATACTGTCCAATTCATGAATTGTTGAATAAAGCCAATATGATGTTTGAAATTTACTCAGTTGAATTTTGTTTTGTAACAGTTTGATGGCAGCAGTGGGATCTGAAGGAGACTTCCCATGGCTTTGGGGATGAGGAACACAGGCATTGGTGCCCAGGAAACCTTTGAGTTCTCCTTGTTCATTGTTTCTGAGGGCTATGGGTAAGTTCCTCTTGGATCCGAGAGCCACTGTC
The DNA here is from genome assembly GCA_004025025.1 of Tapirus terrestris. NCBI lineage: Eukaryota > Metazoa > Chordata > Mammalia > Perissodactyla > Tapiridae > Tapirus > Tapirus terrestris. The sequence goes on from PVID01000638.1 coordinate 419,491, forward strand.
TTTGTGTTGAGCTCCCAATCTAACTGGCTTTCCAGTCCAAGGTTAATGGGCCAGTATAGACAGGATGCTCTAACAGAGCATCAGTCTTAACCCTTGGCTAGTCCACAGTGCCAGACAAGGGCCTAGCAGGTCAGCTTGAGCTGGCAGATGATTCCACTAGGTACCTGAGTCCCTGGCTCTTGATTAGTCCACATTTTGCATTTGTTGCGGTCTGCTGGTTCAGTCCACGGTTCTTGCTAAGGAAGAGGAGTGGAAGAAATATGTCCACACCCAGTCCTTGAAAACTTCCCACCTTCATTTTACATGCTTTTCCCCCTGTGTTGACTGTCGATGAGTTCACAGGAAATGGTGAAGGCACAGTGAGGAGGAATTGTGGGTTTGTGCATGACTACATGGAGGAGTGCCACCCCCTCAACATGAACAACCACCTGGCACTACTAGAAATGAGAGACATCCCATCATCATGGATTGGAAGATTCCTTATTGTGAAGATGTCAACATTATCCAAAGAGATCAGCAGCCTCAGTGCAGTCCTTATCGAAATCCCAATGACATTTTGTGCTGAAACAAACAAAAAAAACCCATCCTAAAATTCTTCTGGAATCTCAAGTAAGCCCAGATACCCAAAACAATCTTGAAAAGAAGTACTAAGTTGGAGGACTCATTCTTCCTGATTTGAAACTTACTACAAATCTACAATATCAAAATAGCATTGTAGTGGCATAAAGGCAGACATACAGACCAATGAGACAGAATTGAGAGCCCAGAAATAAACCTAGGTGATCAAATGATGTTTGACAAGGGTGCCAGGATTATTCAATGGGGAAAAGACAGTCTTTTCAACAAGTTGTGCTGGAAAAAGTGGATATCTACATGCAAAAGAATGAAGTTGAGCCCTTACCTAACACCATATACAAAATTTAATTCCCAATGGATTAAAGACCAAAATGTAAGAGCTGAAACTGTGATACCCTTAGAAGAAAACAGACAAAACTGTACAAAATAGGATTTGGCAATGATTTCATGGATATGACACACAAGGTGCAAACAGTAAACAAGTACACACACTGGACTTCATGAATATTAAAAACTTTTGTGCCTCAAAAGACATTATCAACAGAGTAAAAACTCAGCCCAGAGGATGGGAGACCATATTTGCAAGCGATATATCTGAAAAGGGCTTAATATCCAGGATAGACAGAAAACTCCTAAACTTAAACAACAGAAAACAAAGAACCCAAATCAAAACTAAACAAAGTACTTGAATAGATACTTTCTCAAGATATGCAAATGGTCAATAAGCATATGACAAGATGCTCAACATCACTAATCATTAGGGAAATGCAAATCAGAAACAGTGAGATACCACCTCACATTCATTAGGATGACATCTATCAAAAAAAAAGGGTGGGGGGAAGGAGCAGGTGTTGACAAAGATGTAGAGAAATTGGAACCCTTGTGCACTGTGGTGGGAATGCAAAATGATACAGTTGCTATGGAAATCAGTATTGCAGCTCCTCAAAAAATTTAAAATTACCATAGGACCCAACAATTCCGCTTCTGGGTACATACCCTCAAAGAATTGGAAGCACGTTCTCAAAGACATATTTGAACACTCCTGTTCATAACACCATTATTCATAATAGCTAAAATATGGAAGCCACCCAAGTGTCTGTCCAGGGATGAATAGATAAGCTGAATGTGGTATATCCATGCAATGGCATATTATTCATCCTTGAAGAGGAAGGAAATTCTGAGATATGGTACACCACAGATGAACCTTCAGAATATTATGCTACATAAAATAAGTCACAAAAATGCAGCCTTGTTTGATTTCCTTTATATGAGGTACCTGAAGTAGCCAGATTCAGGGAGACAGAGAGTAAAATGGTGTTTGCCAGGGGTTGGGAGGAGGCAGGAATAGGGGGTTACTGATGAACAGGTGTAGAGTTTCAGTTTTGCAAGATGAAAAGAGTTCTGAAGATGGATTGTGGTGATGGTTGCACAGCAATATTAATGTGTTTAGTACACTTAAAATGTACTTAATGAACTTAATATTCTTAATGACATGCACACGCAAAAATGGTTAAGATGGTAAATTTTACGTTATGTGTGTTTTATCTCAGTAAAGATATACTTTACTTAAAAACGGCGAATGCAAAGAAATGAGCAGGGGACACTTTAGTCTTGTGATTTTCCTCTTCCATTTTGACCCTGATATTTTGTCCCAGCCATTTTACCTGAGACAACTTGGATCAGAGCAAATGTTTTGATTCTGTGCCTAATAAAACCTTGAAATCAAAAACATAAAAATTCGTGTTGAAATGCATTTTTCAGAGCAAACTTAATAAGACTTTTTAAATTTTAACTTACTGTTTGTGTCAGTTTCAGGTATAGGACATAATGATTTGATATTTGTATATATTGTAAAACGATCCCCACAGAAAAGTCTAGTTAACATCTATCATCATACATACTTACATACAAATTTTTTTTCTCGTGATGAGAACTTTTAAGATTGCTTCTACTATCAACTTTCAAATATGCAATACAGTATTATGAATTCTTTGATAGATTTCATGAAAATATAGCCCAGTAAAACAGTTCCAGTGTATCCACTTTTATTTTTAATTCACTGAAAATATTTTTTTTATCAGAATCAGTTATTTTTCATGCAAATGGCTGGATGTTTTTATTCACATCATAAGTTACTGGCTACAGATTCTGCTATTTTGTTTCATTCAGGTGTCATTATTTCTACCAAGTCAAGTTTCCCTACTCTCATTATTCATATCAAAGTGTGTTCAGATGTATTTCTTGTTCCATCAATATTTAGTAAACGATAAAGTTTGCCACGTGCCATTTTAACCATTATCAGTTTTATTTTGTGTGGACTAATTTAACTGGTAATATTCACCATGTAGGTTCTAGTCTTTTCGGAGTATAAATGGGAGGGTCAAAGCATTGTACTTCTTTGATTTGCAGATTCAATTTTGACTCAGCTCTTAAGGAACATGCTGTTTGCCTAAAAGGCTCTTGAGCCTCAGACTCGTCCCACTCCATTTATGAAGTAGAAAGAATTTGCTCAGATCTACTTCCAAGGTACAGGCAGATGAAAGCCACATGGTGCTTCTGATATCCTTCTGCTGGGAACAGGAGGCAGGGATCCTCTTCATATTTGCCAGTTTGGAAGCAAGGCTTTTTGTTCTTGGTGCGAATGAATGAACAAACTGAAAAGAGAGGCTGTGGTAGGTGAACAGATGCCCAGTTTGTGTGACAGCAACCTCATCTCCTTCTCTTCAACTAGAATGTTAGTGGAGGGAGAGAGCACTGGTCATTTCCACTTTTTCCTTCTCCTATACCCTTTAGAACAGAGAATCCATTTTCTTTCAGGCAGCAATTGAACAAACTAACAAAGTTCCTGACCTATCTTGCAGCTAAGAGTGACCAGAGGAAGTTGAGGCCAGTGATGTGTGACCAGGAGTCTGGTGTGGAACTGAGGGCGGCTGCTTAGAGGGAACTGACCCAGCTCTCCTGTCCTCCTGCCTGTGGTCTGGAATGCAGACAGGATTGCTCGTCAAAGTTGGAGCTCCAGCAGCTGTCCTGGGCCATGGACATCCTTGAAGATGGAAACCACATATGAAGACTCTGGAGCAGAAAGACAGATGATCTGTGAACTTGCCTGGTGGGAGTTCTGGGATAAATTTGTAATTCCTGCCTGTAGGGTTTTTTTTTTATATGAGAAAGAAACAACTCTCTCCTGTTTGTGCCACCATTATTTAGTGTTTTCTAGACTACATAGCTAAAGCTAATCCTACCAATGTCTGTGTTTTGCCATGGAATCCCTGTGTGACCTTCGACAGGAAAGGACCCTTTTCTGGGACATATCCTCTTGTGCAGAGTGGCAGATCAGGTGTGGAGTCAGATTGCATGATTGTGATATCTGATGCTTTTGCCTGACTGACATCAATGTCCTCTTCTATTGGGAATAGATAGAGTCGCAGGCAGTGGGGTCACTGAGACCTGCCTCATGAAGAGAGCCATTGGAGTATTGTCCATGCATGTGTGCCGAGGCTGGGCTCACATGCAGGAGCTGTCCTCGGGCCAGCACATGGCCCTTTTTGTCTGCAAGTCTTGGATATGAGACCTGGTTGGCTGGCATGTTGTCCCCTAATGTCCCCATGTAGTAGACAGCATTCTGTGTCTCTGCTCACCTGAGCAGCACCCCATGCTGACACCCCATCCATTATTGATGGAACCTGAGAACCTGTCCTGGCTGAGCATGTGCTCATGCTGTTGCACATCTTGACCCTCACTGTACAGTTGGGACACTGTGGCCCAGAAAGAGGCAGGTACTCAATGGGGAAAAACTGAAAGTCATTCCTTTGAGAAGAGGAACAAGACAGGGTGCCCACTCTTTTGGCTCTTATTCAACATAGTACTGGATCTTTTGGCCAGAGCAATTAGGCAACAAAGAAGTGAAACTCTCACTATTTGCAGATCACATGATCTTATGTATAGACAACCCTAAAAATCCATTGGAAAACTACTAGAAATAAACTACAGCAAAGTGACATTTCTGTACGCTAATGAACTAACAGACTGAACTCAAAAAGAGAATCCCATTTACAATTGCAACAAAAAGAATAAAATATCTGGAAATAAATTTAACCAAGGAGGTGAAAAACCTATGCAATGAAAACTATAAGACACTATTGAAACAAATTGAGGGAGACATAAAGAAATGGAAAACTATTCCATGCACATGGTTTGGAAGAATAAATGTAGTTAAAATGTCCGTACTACCTAAAGCAATCTACAGATTCAATGAAATCCCAATCAGAATCCCAATAACATTCCTTAAGGAAAGAGAACAAAAAAGACTGAAATTCGTATGGGGCAACAAAAGACCTCAAATAGCTAAAGCAATCCTGAAAAAAAAAGAGCAAAGCTGAAGGCATCACAATCCCTGATTTCAAAATATAGAGCTATAGTAATCAAAACAGCATGGTACTGGTACAAAAATAGACACACAGATCAATGGAACAGAATTGAAAGCCCAGAAATAAAGCCACACACCTATGGAGAGCTAATCATTGACAAAGGAGTGAAGAACATACAGTGGAGTAGGGGGGTCTCTTCAATAAATGGTGCTGGGAAAATTGGACAGCCACATGCAAAAGAATGAAAGTAGACCATCTTCTATCACCATACACAAAAATAAACTCAAAATGGATTAAGGACCTGAAACTACAAAACACCTGGAAGAAAATACAGGTAGCACACTAATTGACATCGATCATAAAGGGATCCTTTCAGATTCCATATCTACTTGGACAAGGGAAACAAAAGAAAAAATAAACAAGTGGGACTTCATCAGACTACAGAGCTTCTACAAGGCAAATGAAACCAGGATCAAAATAAATAGACAACCCACCAGCTGGGAGAAAATATTCACAAGTCATATATCCAACAAGGGATTAATCTCTGTAATATGTAAAGAACTCACACAACTGAGCAACAAAAAAACAACCCGATTGAAAAATGGGCAGATGATATCAATAGACATTTTCCCAAGGAAGAGATACAGATAGCCAATAGACACATGAAAAAATGTGCAACATCACTAATCATCAGGGAAATGGAAATCAAAACTATGCCAAGATATCACCTCACACCCATTAGAATGGCTATAGTCACCAAGACAAAAAACAACAAATGTAGAATAGGTTGTGGAGAAATGGGAACCCTCACTCACTGCTGGTGGGAATGCAAACTGGTGCAGCCTCTATGGGTGAAGGGATGCATCCATATGGTGGCAGACAAATGATAATGTACAACTAAAACCCCACATGTTATAAAGTATTAAGACAACAATAAAAATTTTAAGAGTCTATATAATCAATTGCTATTCTTGCTGTGCCTATTTAAATAATTGGGCCAAGTTTATTGAAACTAGACTTATTTTACAAACCAGTTAGTCTTAATTTGGCTACCTTTGGTACATATGAGGGTGATTTTGTAGAGAAAAATTGTTTCACTGGAAACTATAGTACACATTTGTGGATATTAGATCCTAGTTTTGCTAATTGCCTTTGAGATTTCTGTTTTATACCTATAAACTGGACTGGATCCTGAATTCTAGTCTCCTGAAATATCTGGCTACAGATCTTGGAACTAACGTTCTCAATTTCCCCATCATTTTTATTTGGAATCATTGAGAACTGAACCTGCACTTTTTCCTGAAGCCCTGCAAACTGAAGCTGGATAACTTGTTATAAACTTGAGAGATCACCACGATAGCATGCCTGTTGATGACATCATCAGAGACATTTTTAAGCTGCAAAGATGCTTTGATGCTGACATCTAGAAATCTTCTGAACTGGCTGTCCTCTGAACTCAGAAACTGGTTTAAAATTTGCCCCATTAACCTTGTTTTCCATTTGTCTCCATAGAAATGCTCTAATTGATACCTGATTGCTTGCTTCCACAATATAGGACTAACTCTGGGAGCCCACCTACATCACTGCCTTCTAAAATGAACTTGACTAATTTATTATCAGGAATAATAAATGTGTTCAATGCGATGAAACAATCTACCAACTCAGCTTCTGGACAATGAAAATTATTTAAGTTTCAAAAGGACTGTGAAACTTTTAGTTTAGCCCTCTGCTTTCTGTTCTTGGGGACGTGGATTTGAGAGAACCCCGGCTCACACCTCCTCAATTTGGCGAATAAATCTTTATTTTAATGGTTAAGCAGATGTGCATTGTATGTCAGACCATTAAGTCAGGCTTCTTATTTCAAGCCGAATCAGCTTTGAAACTGAACAGTTACCCCGTGCACCTCAATATGCAAGAATCTCTTGTCAGTGCTGTCGATGCTATACAGTGCCAGGTTTAAAAGATGCTTTTAGATCTTTATCCCTGGCCACCCCCTAGGTGATGACTGATCACCCTGCCCTGCCTTCAGCAGGAATCCTGTTAGGTCAGTGTGATAGTGTAATTTATAATAAGGAATATGTTTCATTTCTGGCACAGAGCTCCTAAGACCCTTGTAATTTCCTATATAAGAGCAACAGAGGCATCTGTTGTTCTAATAATTACTTCAGGTCTCAGCACCAGAGCAACACAGGTGAAATGGGTGCCCTTTGTTATTCATAACAAGCCCCTCTCAAACACACCTGAGTTTATGTTAATAAGGTGACTTTTGGAAAGTCCCTAATGGTTGGGGCTGGTAGCCAGGGGAACCGATTCTGTGATTAGAGGGTTGGAACTTTCAGCCCATCCCCCTCCCTATGCCTCTCAGGTGGGGAGAGGGGCTGAAGATTGAGTTCAATATGGGGTTCAGAGAGCTTCCGGGTTGGTGAACATGGGGAGGTTCGGGGAGAGTGGCATGCCCAGAGAGAGCCTGGGAGCTCCACGCCCCTCTCCCACAGACCTTCCTCTATGTTATATAGGTGAAATGGTTGTCTTTTGTTATTCTGTTAAGGAAATGTTTTCCTGATTTCTGTGAGCTGCTCTATCAAAACATTTTAATCAAACCCAAGGAAGCGGGGGTCGTGGGAACCTCTGGTCTGTGTCTGGTTGGTCAGAAGCACAGGTGACAACCTGGACTTGCAATTGGTATCTAAAATGGGAGGCAAATGGAATCTTGTGGTATCTGATGCTATCTCCAGGTAGGTAGTGTCACCAATATCTAAAAAGACTGTTAAATGCTTCGGGTTTGAACTGTCAGAAGGACAGAGAAGACTGCTCCCACATAGGGAAGCTCCAGTTGTGACTCCCACTACCTGTTGACAATTGCAGGGATTTTTAGGAATTGCAGGCATCTGTTGAATTTGGATGGCCAACTTTGGATTAATTGTAATACCTCTGTAAGAGATCTTAAAGGGAAGAGACCTCAAGTCTTTGATGTGGACACAAGAGTGCCAGAGTGAAAGAAAAAAAATTATTAACTGCCCCAGCCTTGGGACTCCCAGATTTGAAAAGCTCTTAGTCTTTCTGTACACAAGAAACAGGGCCTTAGTTTGGGAGTCCTGACCCAGAACCTCAGACCCACCAAGGGGCCTATGGCCTGTTTTTCTAAGCAGTTGGGTCAGTCAAAGGATGGCCACCTTGCCTGTGAGCCATTGCTGCCACCTGTGACACACTACAAGGAACTTTGGGGCGGCCCACCACGGTGCACACCCCCCATTGTGTCCTCCATTTATTAGAACAGAGAGAGGGTCTCAGCTCACCTCAGGATCAGGCTATTTTATTAGACAACCCAGAGGTAAAGTTAAAGGCTATTTCTACCTCAACCCTGCTAGTGACAGATGTCAAACAGACCCCCTTTCAGGACTGTCTTCAGATCTTTGAACAGATGTTCTCAAGCTGATCTGATTTGACTGACCAACCTTTGGAGCAGCCAGACACGGAACAGTTCACTGATTGAAGCAGCTTCAGGGACCAGGGGCAACGTGGAGCGGTTGTCATCCTACAGTAGTACATTGTTCGCCATGGAAACACAAGCTCTACCTCCAGATACCTCATCTCAAAAGGCTGAGTTCCTAGCCCTAACCAGGGCTCTTCGAAGAGGTAAAGATGGAGTACAGACTCAAAATCTGCCTTTTTAGTGGTCCATACCCATGGGGCCATGAAAGAGGGGGACTAAAGAGGGACACAAAATATTCCCAGGCCATTAATGACCCCATGGCCATAGCCACCATGCACTGCCCTGGAAATCAAAAAGTGGACACTTTGGAAGCCTGAGGCAATCAACTGGCTGATCAGGCAGCAAAGATGGCCACTAGGACTGTGAGTTTTGAGGAACTCCTGGCTCCCTTAGTTCCCCAGGTTGACTTTGCTAAATTCCAGCCTAGCTGCACCCAGAAAGATTTACAGAGAGCCAGAGAATGGGAATTTGACTCCTCCCCCCTGGAGCATCCTGGCTGGAAATATAACCTGGAGGGACTCATCCTGGTACCTGAAGCCCTGCTGGGAGAAATTGTTAATCACTGTGAGAGGGGTGCCACCTTGCAGTGGATCCAAGTGTATCTAATTGGTCCAAACTTGCAACAGGCCACTGAGAAAGTTACTCAACAATGTGTTATCTGTGCCAAAAACAATCCCAGGACAGGGCTGCCCTCCTTGAACAAGGGGATTCAACATCGAGGAGCAGCCCCCTGTGAGGACTGGCAAGTGGATTAAATTATGATGCCTCGAGCCTCTGGGAATGTCAAGTGCCTCCTAGTATTCGTAGATACCTTCACAGGGTGGGTTGATACTTTCCCTGGGAGAACTGAGAAGGCTGCCAAAGTGGCCAAAGCTTTGCTAAAGGAGATCATTCCTGGGTGTGGACTCCCACTGTCGATCTAGAGTGGCAACAGAGCTACCTTTCTCTCCTAAATAACCCAGGAAGTATTGAGAGCCTTAGGGCTCACTTGGAAACCCCACCCTTCATGGCAGCCCCAGTCGACAGGAAAGACTGAAAAGATGAACCACAGATTAAAGAAGATGATTGCCAAAATCTGTCAAGAAACTAATTTAACCTGGGATAGGGTGTGGCCCTCTGCCATGGTGAGGATCCACGTAGCAGAAGGAAATAGCAGTCAGACAGCACTTAAAATTTTTCTAACTTCTGTTCGTGAGTTTGCCTCACAGGTCCCCATTCCCATCAGATGTTCCACTCTCCTTAAGTCTTGGAAGGAGCGTGGGCTAGAGGATCAACTAACCCCCAAGTGGACCAGGTCTTATGAAGTCCTCCTGACTACCAACTCATCAGATTGGTCAGAGTCAAGCTGTGGATTCACCAGACCCGAGTGAGGCTTGACCCCCATGAGCAGAGCACTCAGAAATTGAAAAGAAAACAACTGGTCACGTGAGCCACTGAAAGACCTCAAGCTGCTGTTCTGCTTTAAGACAGTGGACACCAAACAGACAGATAAGTAAAACGAATTGGGTTCTTGCATTTTGGGTTCCTGGAGACTTGGGTTAGTCAAATATGGAATATCAAGTAATGATAATGCAAAATGCAAAATATAGACTGCTAAGTGAGTGTATTTTCAATCTCAGGTTGAAATTTTTCCTTCCTTGGTTTCCCCATCTTTGCCCCCTTTCAGCAGGAAGCAGCCAGGAGGATTGACACCCTGCTTCCTACAAGAAGGAGGAAGGGAAGAAGAGACAGTGGGGATTGAAGCCGGCCACTTGAGGGGTACTGTAGATAGTAAATCAATTTGCTGTTTTTTCCTGTATAACTTGAGGGGTGACTCGGGGGTCTTGAGCATTTGTGAGCATACTTTCCAGAGGGTTGTGAGCTTGTTTTGCAGGAGAAAGAATGTCTTCCTTGAGGTTACAATCACCGAGTGGCCCTCAGCAGGTGTTAGAGCCCAGAAGTCAGACTGCCCAGAGGCTTATCGGAGTGACCCCTTTGTTTCCCCATGGCCCCTCCTGCCAAACTGTATTAAACCTTCTGCTTTCTGTTCTTGGGCACTTGGATTTGAGAGAACCCTTTCTCCTACCTACTCATTTTAGCCAGTTCAAATAAATATTTCTCTGTCTCTAAGCACCGATGTCTCAGCGTTTTGTTTGCTCAGCATTAGGCAAACTAACTTGAGATTACGAGGTTCAGTATCAATGCCACGACCCTCACTTGGAGCAGGACTCAGGGCTCTTCATTGGCCCTGCCTACCTGGGGGCCTTCCTGCCCCACCACCCTCATCTGTCCAATTGGTGATGCACTGATGTTCAGATGTGAGACCACCGAAGTGACCAGAGAACCCACCTCTCACCGCTGTAGGCCTATGGTCCACACTCTGGTGGTGTTGCCTGTGTTATGGGAAATGGCACTGGCAGCAGAGGGGGTAGCAGCTGCAGCGACTCAGAGGTCTTGGAGCTCTGGGACCTGAGAAGAAGAGGGTGGGCCAACCCACACCCTTCCCACCTCCCTGATCTCTTCCATGAGCCCTTTTGCCTCTCATCCATCTGGGAGCCCTGCAGCCTTGGGTTCAACCCGTCAAGCTAACCACACATGTGCCACGCCCAGGGCCTCTGGCCTCACAATGACCCTTGTGATTTCTAAGCTATAGGCCCCCAGAGATCTGACCGGGTCGGGGAGCTCTCTCACAGTGGCTGGGTGAAGGTGAAGGTACACTAGGTTCACAGTAGCTTCAGGTGTGGTTCACATCCCCTTCAAACCTGCTCAGCTCACTGCTTGCGTTCTCTGGAAGGAGTGGTCTGGCCCTGTTTGTCCACATAGGACCATGGAAGAGTTCAAGGTTATGCCTCCACAAGCTGGTTCTTCCCGGGCCTCATTTCTCTCTCAATAGAAAAAAACACGGCCTCTCATCATGCCTGCACCTTTCAACTCCAGGAGGATTAAAAGCTTTATCAAGTCAGAAGGCTGAGACAGGCATGCTAAAGGAATGAGTGTGGCCACCCTTCATTGCTCAGAGGGGAGTCAAAAGCTCTAAGCTCACAGATGAAATGTTCCTCATTCCTAAATATGTTAACATTGTAATTTATTGATATCTACAGTAGTTGTCATATATTAGATTATCAGTTGGTTTTGAAATATGCCCACGAATACTTTACACTCCTCTATTTAAGAGATGGAACCTCTTTCCTTTGCCTTTGGTTGGGCCTGGACTTAGTGGCTGGCTTCAAGTGGCAGTGGTGTCGTGTGGTATTGGAGGCTAGGTCATAAAAAGGCTGTGCAATTTCTGTGCTTTTTGCTTCTTTCTTGGATCGCTTGTTCTGGGAGAAAGCTGTCACATTCTAAGGACAGGTCCATATGGTAAGGAACTGAAGTCTCTAGCTAGTAGTCATGTGAGGGAGTCCTCTTGGCAGCAATTTCTCTAGTCCCAGTCATGCCTTCAAATAACTGCAGGCCCAGCAGACATCTTTTTTTAAAATTTTATTGATATAGCTTATAACATTGTGGGGTTTTAGTTGTACATTATTTGTCCATCACCATATGGATGCATTGCTTCACCCCTTATGCCCACCCCCCACCTCCTGTCCCCTGGTAACCACCAGCCAGTTCTCTCTGTCCATGTGTTAGTTTATATTCCACATATTAGTGAAATCATGCAGTGTTTGTCCTTCCTCTGGCCTATTTCACTTAACATAATACCCTCTAGGTCCATCCATGTTGTTGCAAATGGGACAATTCTGTCTTTTTTTATGTCTGAGTAGTATTCCATTGTATATATATATACCACATCTTCTTTATCCAATCATCAGTCAAGGGACACTTGGCTTGCTTCTACTTCTTGGCTATAGTGAATAATGCTGCAATGAACATAGGGGTGCATAAGCCTCTTTGGATGGTTTATTTCATGTCCATTGGGTAGGTGCCCAATAGTGGGGTTGCTGGATCATAAGGTATTTCTATTTTTAATTTTTTGAGGAATCTCCATACTGTTTTCCATAGAGGCTGCCCAGCTGACATCTTAACTGTAACCTCAGGAGAGATCTTGAGCCAGAGCCCCCCCCCCAATTCTACTAAGCTCTGAGTTTCCTAACCCATGGAAACTGAGGGATTACATTTGCAAGCAATATTGTATGGCAAAATCTCATTTATCCTAATTATATTATTAGAAGAGCTTTTCCTTCTGTGTATATTTTATATAATATGAACCAAGAAAGTAGAGGAAACTCAGAGATTTAAATTTAAATTGCTATGGGAAGATTATTGATTATTAGAAAGTGATGGAGAGAGCATAATACCTACTACATTTCATGACTTTTCTGTCATGATACCAAGATGGATGACCGTGAATTCCAGTTTCTTCATAAGTGTCTTTATCCAGTGATAAAACTAATTTCCCTATAAAACAAAAAATAATTCTCATAAAATAAGTGTTAAAAATATAGCATGCTCTGGCTAAAAGAAAGGAAGGCAAACTGGGCAGATATCAGTGGAATAAATTCCGTACCTGGATCTTACAGCAGCCTTGTTTACAATAGTGAAACTAGAAATACTCTCAAAGTCCATTCAAGAAGGAATAAACAAATGTGGTATGCCCATTCTTTGGAATACATTTAAGATATTAAAAATATGAAGTTAGAATTATGTGTCTTGATATGACAAGATGCCCATGGTCTATAGTATGGGAAATAGCAACTTGCAAAACAATAGTATGATGAAATTTATGTTAACAAACAGTTTATATATATTTATTAATTTATAGAAAATGTCCAGAAAAATAAATCCCATAAAACAGTTAACAATATTTCCTTCTAAGAAGGGGAGTGAGTCTAAAGGGAAGGAGATAGAAGGCGAGACTTTCACTTTATATAAATCTAATTTAACTTTTTTTGCAGTATTTCTTTTATATTTAGAAAAAGAAGAAATAATGAGTTTTCTTGCCATTTGGCAGCAGGGCAATAGTATTTTCTTCATCAATATTTGTACTACATGTTAATGCACAGTACAGATCTGTAGGAGAAAGCCCAGAGGAGAAATGAAGACAAAGAAGAGATGACACATGCAAAAAGTTAGTGGAATGTTTTTACATAACAAACTTTCCAGGTGAGTAATGGTCAGTATCTACCACTGCTCCAGTTCACTCAGTAAACCTAAAACCTGCTGAGGGTAAGTCAGAGGACATGCAAGGCCAAGCTCCACTAGTCTGCTCCCCGTCCAGGGCCTGTTTGTGTAGGTTGACTACCTTAAGCAGAAAATGGACTCAGGATGGGGCCTTTGGAGATGCTGGCAGAGAGGCACAAAGGAACACTAGGTAAATGTAACACACCTGAGATGCGGAGTTCCAGGTGGAGATTCAAAATGTGCCAGGAACTTGTGGACAATTGAATGCTGCTCAACTTCTCTGAGCCTCAGTTTCCTCCCCTGGAAATGGGGATCACAGGCCTACTTCATAGAGCTGTCGGGTAAGATACGGAAAAGTGCCTGTGACAGCCAGTGTCCACGTTAGTAACAAAGTAGTCTCAGACTTCAGAATAATGAAAAGAATAATGTCAATAGATGAAAGATGAGATGCCCAGCTTTGTAAGCAGCCCCAGCAGCATGAGAATGACAGGAGCCAGAAGTAACTCGGGTTCTTCACAGCTCCCCTGGAGAGGATGAGCCTGGGGCTACAACAAGATCAGGAAGTGCCTGTCATACAGTGACTTGTGTAGTGAGTGTGGAATCCCTAAAGACACAGCAAAACACAGTTACACACAAACGGTGTCTAGGAAACCACGGTGACTGGAACCAAGCAATCGACCCAGCAGACGGGAATGGGAATGGGGTGAGCAGGAGCCACAGAATCTCACAGAAGACACAGAGCCATGTGACCCGCTCTGCAAACAGCAGCTGTGGCTGCATCAGGAGACCAGCCTTTTGAGGCAGCCATACTGGGGACTGCTGGCAGCACAGTGGTCATTACTGCCACACTTCCAACAGCAGCATATGTATGTGAACACACAGACCCCAAGACTTCCCTCTCCATTAATCCTTAAGATGACAGACACCCTCATGTTACAACAGCCCCATCCAACACTAATGGACAAGTGTAATCAGAACCCCCATAAAGAGGGCACAGGACAGAGTAGGATAGAATACTGAGGAATGGGGAAGCAGCACTGCACTTGACCACACAGACTACCACCCGCACCCTATATAACACAAGAGAAGAACCCCAGGACTGTGATGTGGTCTAACTAGACTTCCTCATCTTGCCACATTCATAGACACTACATGGTTTTTCTTTCTTTCATTACAAAGGTGTTGGTGAATTCATGTGTACTTAATTCATGGAGAAGTGAATTCTTCACAAAGTAATAGGATCTAGTTTCCATGACCAGGTTTTTTCACTCTCTTTGATAGTACAGCATCCTCAGGAATCAGAATTAGATTCTGATAGAATGTGTAATGCAAGCAAGGTCTTATTTTCATGTAGATCAGCACCTAGGTTTTTTGTGATGAGATAAATCATGACAGCTGCTAACAATTCTTCCACAGGTCTCAACAAAACACTTAAAACTCCTAAGTTAACTTACCAAACTCAGGAAAAGAGAAATTTGACAGTTTGAGATTTTTGCTTTTGCATTCAAACTCACAGTACAGGGAAGAGAATGAGCAGAAAAGTTTCAATGGGAAGGTCTTGCTTGCCTTTTATTTTTTGCAAATGAGCAGTATATTTTATGTCCTGTTCCTTTCAGTATTCTAAATTTTAAGGAAATATGGTATAATTGAATATCCCTGGATGTGTTTATCTTGGTACCACCCTGCAATCAAAGGAAATTTCCCTTAAGGCATAAAGAATTCACAGATGTCAATTATCAAGAGGATAAGTGGAAGCAGAAGTGCTCCTGGATGTTTCCATTTGTAGACAGAAAACTTGAACAGATCAGAGCAGGCAAGTTAAGGTCTACATCGCTGACTGCTGCCTGATGAGCTTTCCTCCAATGCAGGGATGTTAAACCTGACAGGTTTCAAATGCTGCCCAGATACTCCACACCTTGAACACGGCTCTCCCAAAGCTCTAACACAGTCTGTCTATTCCTGAGGGATCAGAGTCACTACTTGTGTCTCTAAGAAATTGGCCAGTCAGGCCTGAGTTGAGATTAGGCTCATCAATTTAGAGTGTAAAGCATTTTAACGTTGAGTTTTTCTTGGAGGACTCTGCACTTGAAAATGTTGGTAAAAATGGCCCACTGGATACTTGCCTAGGAATCATTGTTGTTCTCTGTGCTCTCAGCAGATCCTGGGTAGACCAATGATTAGCTTCACAAATGCCTCAACTGCCACACTTGTGAAAAATGTGCCCACAAGGGTGACATTTTCAGGAACCAATAGCCAATGTTACCCCCTGCCATAAACTCTTAAGTTGTGCTTTTGATCGGGGCTATAATGGTGAATTTCTCCCCAAAGTTGCCAAAATGTCACACTTTGGCTGGAGAAAGCAGACGACAGCAGGCAAAGTGGAAAGGTCCTGATATGTCAAGCCTGTTCCCATAAACAAGTAGCTTCCTAGGCCTCGACTAGGGTGATGCTCTGGACAGATGCACAGGCACGCAGGTGGAAGGAGGAGTCAACTGAGGAAGGAGGCTGTGGAGAGATGGCGGGGAAGAGGCCCAATTCCAGTCCTCGATTCAGGGCAAAAGCGAGTTGCATGCAGCAGTCCCTCCCCTGCACATCACAGCCCTGACATTCTCCTAACTCCTTGGTCCCCGTCCTGCCCCTCACATCCCTCCCTGAGACTCAGTCCACAAGGGATGGGAGCAGCACCAGCGTCAGCAGCCAATGGGATTTGGATCACGGCCAGGCCCACACCGCCTTGCCCTCCCCTCCAGTGCTGAGAGGTCACCCTCAAGCAAGGCACATCCTGGGAGTTGTAGTCCTTCAGCCCTGCAAGCTGCCGCTGGTAACGGTTAAGAGAATACAGCTCCCAGCATGCGCAATGAGGAGCCCCATCTCCTGTCATGCCCCTTGGCCTTCTGAGGGCAGTCCCTGCATGCTCAGCTGAGCGTGAATCTCCCAAGTCCCCTCAACCTCTGAGAAGTTGGACTTCTTGCAGACCAGTGAGTGTCGTAACAACTCTGTCATCAAGACCAAGTAGTCATTGATACAACAGGCCCTCAATGAGCTCTGCACAGCGGCCCTGCCCTCCGCCATGCCCTCCTTCCAGCCCCACCTGCTGCCACGCCCCATCTCTCCCTCCCCTCCTCCAAGCCCCTTCTCTTCACAATGCCCACTCTCCACGCGCTGCCCACTCGAGCATGTGCAACGTCTCTGGTTCTGCACATTGAGGCCGGCACCCAGGTGGGGGTGGAGCCAACAGCATCCATGGTCCTGGCTGTTGCTGAGGCTGCTTGGAACCCAGATGAAAGTTCTGTGGCCAATATTTGAAAGCATAAATTCACTGGCTAAAATAGAAATACCAGATATCTGGGAACCTGGAACTTGCCTTTTCAAAACCACCTTTCCCACCATTCCTCTGGGTTGCCAGGATCCTCACTCTGGACCCTGTCGTCAGGCTCACTACAGAGTGCCCCTTGGACTCCACCCAGCTGAACAGTCCATACCTTGGTCAGTCCTCTTAGAAAGACTGCGTCAGCCGTGTTATAAAGGGAGAAAACATCACAGTGGACAGCCCCAATTCCTGCATTATACAGAAAGGAACTCAGGTGCCCAGTAAGTGACCCTCTAAGCCCCTTCCCTGATGTCCCAGGTGGCTGGTTCACTGGGCTTCCTTATTCCAGTGTGGGCCTCTTGGCCTAATTACCACAGGCAACAGGACCAGAAGTTCCCACTGGTCCTTCCCAAAATGTTAGGGAAGTTTGTGTAGGAAGGTAATACACAATTTCAATATTTCTGCCCTGCAATACAGCTGCTTTGAAACCACTTCAAGTATCCCTTCTTAAATACCCTTTTGGAACCACTTTAATTTGTTGCTGGGGGGGTTACCCTAATCATTCTCTTAAGTCATTTTCCCATTTTGTTTCTCTGATAATTCCAAGTTCTGCATTACTACCTGCTTCTCAAATGAATATTGACAGCCCCAATTCTGTGCAGGAAGGACGCAAAACAGAATATCTGTGGTACAACTTTCTGGAGCATCAATTTTACTACAAGATTTGGAAGAAAAAAAGTAATTTCCGAGGTAAGTAATTAAAAATTTAAAACAAGACTGCGAAGTCATCTGCCATCAATAACTGCCAGTAATTTGTGCTTGAAATGTTAGATTTTCTCAGAGAAAAAAACTAAGAACTAATTTCCAATTATTTTAAATGACAAAAATTATGACACAGCAAGTCCTAGAGAAACCCTACCAATTTCCTAAGTCACAATATGGCACCTAGATATAAGTTACAAATATCATGTTAGGGTGTAAAATGCTTAAAACATGGCTTCCTCATCACTCCCCAGTCAATATGGTTGTTAACATACCATTGCTTTGTGCAGTAGCAGTGGCCTCTCTTAGACCAGCAACATCAGATTTTATATAAATATCAGCTGAAAAATGTACTGAGCACTAAGTAGCTGCTATGCAGTTTGGGTATCAAAAACTAACATGTTCTTCCAGGAAAACTTTAATTGGAGATAAGTTCTATGGGGTATACCTGTATTATGAAGTAGATGGCAAAAATTCCATCAATTGTGAAGATTAAAGTTATAACTTTGAGTGAACTTGGGCTGGGAAGTCCTTTCATGCTGCATCCCAGAGGTCTCGAGTCCTGTGTCTGTCATGATGCCTTGCCGACATCCACACACAAACCTGCCCTAATGTTGTGCCTTAAACATACAGACCCCCCCCTTTGACCCCAGATTCCTCTCCACTTACCATTCTGCTTCTCTGCTCCATTCAGGGTGCCTCTTCTCATATTCTCTCCTGAACTTGTTCCATTCCAGCATTCTGCACACCGCTTCACTGAAATGGCTTTTATCCAGGTCACCAATGATTTTCCTTTTGCTAAATTCAAGGTTAAGTTTTTGTTCCTGTCTCAATCTTTCAGGTGCATATGACACAAATGATACAACTGAACATTTCCTCCTTCTTGAAACACTTTCCTCTGGATTTCCAGACCCCCCCTTCTCTCCTGGGTTTCCTCCTCTCTCACTCTACCTTCCTCCTCCTCCTCCATGATATCTCTAGTAATTCTCACCCCCTTGTCTTTCCTGTGTGCTCTCTCTTCCCAGCGAAATAAGTATTTTTTCTATTATCCTAGTGACTACCCTACTTTATCAAAGTCTAACATTAATTGGTAGTTACACCTTCTGTCCAGAGTGTGCAAGGACCCCATTTGCCCCTTCCTGACTTCTCCATTGTTATTCATTTGTATTTAAGTTATAATATAACTATAAAATTATAAATATAATATATAAATATATATTTAAAGCATATCAAGTATTATCTCTGTGTTATACATTATTTGGAGATATGCACATATTTATTAATTTTGTTGTTCTTAATTTGTTCCTACTTCTCCATCCTGTTTTCTGGAATTTTCTGCCTTCCTCTTAAAAAATATCCTTCACTATTATCCTTTAGTTTGATATTGCAGGGGAGCAAGGAATTTTCCTCTGACCTCTATGTCCTTCTCACTGGTCTAAGAATTAAATTGACATGAGACAGAATAATAGGAGAAAATCATATAAAGGTTAATAACATGTATACATGGAAGAAAGCCAGGAAAACTAAGTAACTTGCCATAATGGCTGAAGCCACCACCTTAAATAGCTAGTATCAAGAGATCAACCGGGCTGAGAGAGATGAACTGCTAGGTTTCAGAGTAGCCAATTAAATCAACAAATCCAAAATGAAAGAGTTAAGCCTGTAATTACTTACTGTGATGGTATAAGCAAGAGACTAAAACTGGAGAAAATATCAACTCCTCCTATTTCATCCCCCCCCCCGGAATGGCTCACTGGTTGAGAGTCATGTGGATCAGCAGAGATGTGGGCGTCTTCAGAGAGCCCCAAAAAAGGCATCGGTTTTTTTATGGAACCTGTGGTCTGGGGGAGGCTTAGGGGGATGGGCTAGGAGTGGGAAAACATGGTGTACTGAGTCAGACAGGGGGAAAGTGTCTTCAAGTTTTTCCCCTCCTCCACCCATAAGGAGTTTTAGGCAGAGGTGCCTGACAAAGACCTCTGTTGTAGGCCTCAGAGAAAGAGACCTAGGAATGGAGGCTACATGGCTAGGAGTGCAAATATGGGAAGAGCATGCATGGCTGGAAAGGCTGAGTCCTTGACTGCAGCTCCCCTCAGATACCACAGTGCACTGGCCATGCCCCAAGTCTGGAGTAGGGAAGGCAGCTTCCTCCATGAGGCCAGTTAGGTAAAGCCCTTGTAATTACCTATGGTCAGGCATGAAAAATTGCACAGAGTGTCTTAGTCCATTTGGGCTGCTATAACCAAGTATCATAGACTGGTTGGTTTAAACAACACATATTTATTTCTCACAGTTCTGGAGGTTGGGAGTTCAAGATCAAGTTGATGGCAGATTTAGTGTCTCATGAGGGCCTGCTTCCTGGCTCATGCATGGCCATCTTCCTGGTTCATGGATGGCTATCTTCTCACTGTGTCCTCACATGGCAGAGAGAGAGTGGGGTCTGTTCTCTTCCTCTTTTAATAAGGGCACTAATTCCAGCATGGGGCTCCACCCCTTGACATCATCTAAACCTAATTATCTCTCAGAGGCCCCACCAAATACCATCACATTGGGGATTAGGTCTTCATCATATGAATTTTGGGGGACACAAACATTCAGTCTATAGCACACAGGTTTTTAACCAGGAGCTGGACTCCTCAGCTTATGCCTAGTAATTCCAATATCAGCAGCCACTACTCATCTAGTTCTATTATTGGTGTTTCTTATGCTCCCCTTTATGTTGTCACATCTCCATAGTGGCCTAGTTATCTTTGATGTTGAGATACATATTTTATTTGCAGTTATTTTTGGAAATAATTTAAGGCCTAAAATATCTTCTTCCAGTGCTTGAGGGAGGATCATCAATCTGGAATCTCCTTTATCCAGTGTTAGAAACTGAGATTTTTTTGTGGGACAACAAGAGAGCTCAAAGTTGTGTGCAGTCCTTATGAGAGCTTATTTCTTGTTCACCTTTATTCCTAAAGTGTGGCTGTTCAGGGTCACAGCCCAAGTTCCTAGGAAGAGGATTAGCAAAATGCCAGCCTCAGTGGGCTCTGCACCCAAACATGTGTCCCTGTAACCTTGTCCATCTGCCGGAAGTGGAGGTTGGCCTCTCATCTACCTCCTCTAGATTTGTAAATGGCCATAAGGCAAAGGCAGTTGGAAAATGTCAGGAGCAATTCTCTGGACTTCTGTTTTCTCTGAGATCTTGGCCTAGCAATTCTTCATTACAATGTTAGATCAAAAACACCTCCCAGGAAATGTTATTCTTTAAATAGAGAGAAAGAGAATCCTCATTTTGCATGTTTCCAGTATGCACAAATTTCAATTACTATGGTTTTGTTAAATAACAGCAGTACCCCAATAATGTGGTTCAGATTACAGGCACCACAGTTCTATTAGCTGTGATTGGGTGAAGGACCAAGTTCGCTGCAGCCTGTTCAGTCTGCAATCACTACATCAACACCAGATGCGTATAATGATCAGCTACCAATCTTCCTTCAGAGCCTGTCTGTGACTTCTTGATGTGTAGCTGTTATCCGGGTCACACACACACACACAAAAAAGTATTTAGTTGTGTTGCCTCCCTGTCTCCTCTAAGAAATGGATGATCAAAAGAGGGAATTGCCTGAGAAGGATAAAAGTGCAGCAAAGAAACAAAAAGTGATAATGCTGGAAGTGAACTTGGATGTGATAAGAAGACAGCTGAGCATGGTTGTGATGACACTGCCACCATGTGAGAGACTGTAGATGTGTGGCCAGATGAACCAAGTGCAGGGAGCTTATCAATATAAAGGAGGGCATGGTGAGGACATCCTGGGGAAGGGACACTGGTGTCCATTTTACATTAATGAGATTCTGAGAGACATTTCATGACATTGAAAGTGCAAA
Source organism: Tapirus terrestris (assembly GCA_004025025.1). Lineage (NCBI taxonomy): Eukaryota > Metazoa > Chordata > Mammalia > Perissodactyla > Tapiridae > Tapirus > Tapirus terrestris. Next base: position 440,963 of record PVID01000638.1, read on the forward strand.
GGGGAAAATGTTAGAAGCTGATCTAAACTTAGAAAAAATATGACAACCCAGCAAGACAGAGAAAAGATACAATGCAAAGAAGGAAGCACTGTTCAGACTACATTTAATAAGATTTTTAAAAAAGAAATTGGACAATTTAATTTTCAATGTTTTGCTTACAGTATACTAAATACATAGTAGTTTTGCTATTTTTAAATTTTCCCATACATTTTTAATTGTAAGACAGTATGTAATGTTTTGACCAAAAATTTTGGATGTTGTAAAACAATTATATTTTTCCCATTGATTTTTAAATGCTTTCATGATCACTTTATGGCCCTGCATTACCCTGCAAAGTGAAAACTGTGTGTGTGTACCTCTGTGTGTGTGTGTAATTGTGTCAATAAATATTACACTATAACAGCAGTGCACTTCAAATCTGTGACTGTTGATGAAGAAATTATCCCATCCATAATTACACGGTGTCCATATCTACCAAAATTGTCAAAGGTCTTTTTAATATTTGATTACCCTGAGTAAACATGGTTGTACTAATTAGCTAGGGCTGCATAACAACCACCCTAAATTTTAGGGGCTTAGGACTATGACATTTATTATGTTTGCAGATTCTGTGGGTCCAGACTGTGGACAAGGTACAGAAAGGATGGCTTGCTTCTCCTCTCTCATGTCTGGGCCTTGGCAGGAAGACTCAAAGACTATGATGGAGTCATGTGAAGTCAAGTTAAATCCCATTTCTGGGGGTTGATTCTGACTATTGGGGATTTCATTCCCTTTCCCTCAGCGGTTCCACATGGTCTTTCCTCATGGGTGATGTTAGGTTTCTTCTCTGCACAAGAGCAGTATCCTACCATGGCAAGCCAACCAAATCTGTATCATGTTTTATGACCTAGCCTCAGAAGCCATACAGCATCAGTTAGATTATCCAATGGGGCAGATTCAAAGGGAGGGAACATAGACCCCCACCTATCAGGAGAAAGGGTGTCAGTTAAATTGTAAGAAGTGCTGTGGAATGGGGTAAATATATTGGTGTGGTCACCTTTTGAAAATATATTCTTCCACAAGAGTGGACCCCTCTATGCACCCTGAACTATTTCCTGGATAAATACAATAACCACTTTGAAATATATGTTACCAGGACCTATTTCAAAAACTTATAAAATTTGTGAATTTGTGACCTCAGGGTCCAATTCCCTTTCCCCTGTTGAATCTTGTTAGACACAACATCTCCTTTCTGAGGTGACACACTCCTACTTTCACGATAGGCCATAAAGCAATTCTAGAGGGAGTCTGTTTGTATATAAAGAAAAGTTTGTATTTTTAATTTATTAGGGAACCTGGGGTGGTTTCCAGTTTCTAGCTGGTGAACACGACCCTTTGTCCCTCTTGCCATACATATATTATATACACAAGGTTTTATTTTTAAATCCCGGATCCATGTCATTGTATGTTTAAACCCATACCCCTATTGTTCAATGTTCACTTGCTTCTAGTTTTTCAGTGTGATATACATAAATTGAATATTCCTTTATGTATGCCTTTGACAATGCAAAATCAGGTCCTTTTAATGAGTTTCACACAAAGTGAATTTTATATATACTGTGGGTGTTTCTGCAAAGGAATTAAAATTTGCCTATGAGAACCATCCCTCTATTGATCTTCATTCTGGAACAGAAATCTCTATCATGGTCTGGCAGTATTTCCACCCTGGCTGCACATTGGAATCACAAATTCCAAGACCCCACCCCAGGTCAATTTAATCAGAATGGCTGACTTTAAGTCTCAGGTGAAGGTATTTCTAAAAGGGCTTTCAGGTGATTCTGATGTACAATCAGAGTTGAGAAGTCCTGCACCAGGGCCCTGGAATACTGAATCCAACCCCTACTTATCAGGAGGACGTAGTGGTAACCAATAACTTTACATCTCTGAGCATAAAATTTCAGTTACAAACTAAAAGAAGGGTTTGGGCACAACCATCTCAAAGGCTTTTAGGGACCATGAAAGATGGTAACTCTGTGCTCTGTGCAGAAGCCTGGTATAAGATATTAGGGATATTTTCTGTGATACACTGAAGAGTGCTTGCCCCACCAAAAGTCACTTAAATCTTCCTCTTCCTTCTTCTAACATCACAACAGCTGATCAAAACATCTCTGAAGCCAAATTTGGCTCTGGACTCCTGATTACATGACTATCTAGGTCGCTTCTAGATTCAATACCCTCCACAAACTGAAGTCCTTCAATGTAGGAAGTAGATGTTTGATTACACCACAAGGTTGCTTACACAGTGGGGAAAGTTTGGGAGACACACTCAAGAGGAAGTGCCCAATACATTTGCAGAAGTGATTTCCACATATTTTCATTTAATTTGGTCATTTTTCTAAGAAATGAAACAGAAAGTAGAAACTGGCACGTACTTGGGTTCACATACTTTTATTGGAAGATAGAAGTCTGGACTTCTCAAAAGTAAGAACTAAAGAAAATAAAAATTGGTCTTTCTATGCTGAGAAATATCTCTGTGCAGAGCTCTATGAACATTATTTTCCCTCTGTGTGTCTATGGACATATGTGTACTTGTGTGTACACCTGTGTGTGCACATGTGTGTGTGTACTTAACTAAAAAAACTTCCAGGCAAGGCCTGCAGGTACATTTGCAGGATCATATACCCACAAGGCAGGGGGGATTTCTGGCCCTTGAGGGTTGAGTGTTGCAAGCCTGCTTCAAGCTAATGCATCATTGTCCTCTTTCATGTCTAGAGCTCTTCCCCCACTTTGAAAAGTTGCCCTTTCCTTTTTGCTTATCCAGTCTTCTTCTCTAAAAAGTACTTCAAATACAGAGCCATGGATTTTTGAAGTGGTTAATGCAGAATATGGGTCAAATGCAGACTTCTTCTATGTTAACTCAATGGAACTCTAAAATTAGATATTTATGAAAACTGTTACCAAGGTCAAGTCTTACATTCTCTCCTAGAATAACTCTCCTTTAATCTGAAGGTTCTAAACATAATGTTTATTTCTACATACTAGCAACGAACAACCAAAAATGATATACAAATGTCCTTTACAATATATCAAAAAATATGAAATACTTGAGGATAAATCTAAGAAAAGATGTAAAAACTTGTACATGGAAAATCTACAAAGCATTGCAAAGAAAATGTTTTAAATAAATGGAAAAAATACACAAAATTTGCTCATGGGATGGAAGACTGAATATTTTTTAAATGTCATTTCTTCCCAAATTGATCTACAGATTCAAGGTAACCTCAGGCCAAATCCAGATAGACTATTTTTGTTAGAAACTGAAAGGTTCATTCATAATTGATATTAACGTACAAAGCATCCAAACGGCCATAACAGCTTTGAAGAATAAAGTTGGAGGACTCACAGAACTTGATTGCAAGATTATCATAAAGTTGATTGTCAAGACAGTGTGATATTTACATCACATGTGTACAGAAATAGAAAAGATATATAGAGAACATTGGTTTAGAAAAAAATTGCAAAGGCAACTCAATGGAGAAAAGATAGTCATTTGAACAAATGGTGCTGGAACCATTAGACATCAATACGAAAACACAAGGACTTCATTTAAGAGCTTTCGCCGGGAGCACCACTCTGTGTTACCATTCATATCTGAGGTGAAGTAGTAACTTAGGAGTTAGGAGACAGTGTGTTTCTGGAGAATGTTACTTCTGCAAAGGGAAGAGACAGCCAGTGCTTCTCAGCTCTAGGGCAGAGTGTGTGGCTGCTGTAGAAAGAGTTCTCCAAGGAACTGTTTCTCTGCGGGGAAGATACACACCTATGAGACAAGCTCCAATCGAGCAGCTTCCACAGGGCACTCTGCTGCATGGTTCCCAGAATGTGGGCGCCATAGGAATCTTAATAGCTAGAGCTGAGTGGGTTTCTGGCCTAGGTTAGTTCTTCCAATGGAACTTATACCGAGTTCATCTCAGCTCTACTCCAACGTTTCTAGTAGACTCAGAAGGATATGCTTGGGATCTATGCATCTGCATTCTGCCTTGTACTGGCAGAGCGGCCTGTTCACTGACCTCTCCTGCACACTCCCCAGTAAGAGCTAGAACTGCGTGTGCTTCTGCACACTGTTAGTTCTTCAAAGGGAAGTTCCTGCCAGTCGTTCTAGCTCTAGGGAGAAGCTTGTACTTGCGGTGCAACTAGATTCCTAAGCAGGTACTTGCAAGCCACTATCACACAGAGCCCTCGGACAGCATCCAAGCAAGAGCTATCGCCGGAGGAATCTTCACAGCTACAGCTGAGTGGGTTTCTGTCCTAGCTTATTTCTTCGAATGGAACTTATAGCTAGTTCAGCTCAGCTCTACTGCAAAGTTTCTAGCAGACTCAGAAGAAACTACTAGGGAATTTCGTCTAATGCGGGTTTTCATCTGCCTTCGGCCTTGGTCTGGCAGAGCAGCCTTTTCACAGAACTCTCCTGCACACTCCCCAGCAAGTGTGGGGAGGAAGCCCCTTAAGAGAGAGAACTGCCGGTGTTTCTGTACTATCTTAGTTCTTCAAAGGGAAGTTCTTCCCAGTCCTTCTCAGCTCTACTCAGAATCTTGTAGTTGCTGTGCAAATCGATTCCTCAACTGGTACTTGCAAGCCACTGGCACACAGAGCCTTCTGTCAGCAGCCCAGTAGGAGCTATCGCCGGCTGCTCCACTCTGTGTCTCCATGCATATCTGAGGTGAGGTAGTCACTTTAGAGTTAGGAGAGAGTGTGTTTCTGGCGAATGCTACTTCTGCAGAGGGAAGGTACAGCCAGTGCTTCTCAGCTCTAGGGCAGAGTGTGTGGCTGCTGTAGAAAGAGTTCTCTAAGGAGCTGTTTCTCTGCGGGGAAGACAAACACCTATGAGACAAGCTCCAATCGAGCAGCTTCCACAGGGCACTCTGCTGCATGGTTCCCCGAATGTGCGCTCCCTAGGAATCTCAACAGCTAGAGCTGAGTGGGTTTCTGGCCTAGGTTAGTTCTTCCAATGGAACTTATACCCAGTTCATCTCAGTTCTACTCCAGCATTTCTAATAGACTCAGAAGGATATGCTTGGGATCTAGGCATCTGCATTCTGCCTTGTCCTGGCAGAGCGGCCTGTTCACTGACCTCTCCTGCACACTCCCCAGTAAGAGCTAGAACTGCGTGTGTTTCTGCACACTGTTAGTTCTTCAAAGGGAAGTTCCTGCCAGTCCTTCTCAGCTCTAGGGAGAAGCTTGTACTTGCGGTGCAACTAGATTCCTAAGCAGGTACTTGCAAGCCACTATCACACAGAACCCTCGGTCAGCATCCAAGCAAGAGCTATCGCCGGAGGAATCTTCACAGCTACAGCTGAGTGGGTTTTTTGGCCTAGCTTACTTCTTCGAATGGAACTTATAGCGAGTTCAGCTCAGCTCTACTGCAAAGTTTCTAGCAGACTCAGAAGAAACTACTAGGGAATTTTGTCCAATGCGGGCTTTCATCTGCCTTCGGCCTTGGTCTGGCAGAGCAGCCTTTTCACTGAACTCTCCTGCAAACTCCCCAGCAAGTGTGGGGAGGAAGCCCCTTAAGTGAGAGAACTGCCGGTGTTTCTGTACTCTCTTAGTTCTTCAAAGGGAAGTTCTTCCCAGTCCTTCTCAGCTCTACTCAGAATTTTGTACTTGCTGTGCAAATAGATTCCTGAACTGGTCCTTGCATGCCACTAGCACACAGAGCCTTCTGTCAGCATCCAAGTAGGAGCTATCGCCGGGTGCTCCACTCTGTGTCTCCATGCATATCTGAGTTGAAGTAGTAACTTTAGGCTTAGGAGAGAGTGTGTCTCTGGAGAATGTTACTTCTGCCAAGGGAAGTGACAGCCTGTGCTTCTCAGCTCTAGGGCAGAGTGTGTGGCTGCTGTAGAAAGAGTTCTCCAAGGAACTGTTTCTCTGCGGGAAAGACACACACCTATCAGACAAGCTCAAACCGAGCAGCATCCACAGGGCACTCTGCTCCATGTTTCCCAGAATGTGCGCTCCATAGGAATCTTAACAGCTAGAGCTGAGTGAGTTTCTGGCCTAGGATAGTTCTTCCAATGGAACCTACACCGAGTTCATCTCAGCTCTGCTCCAACGTTTCTAGTAGACTCAGAAGAATATGCTTGGGATCTATGCGTCTGCATTCTGCCTTGTACTGGCAGAGCGGCCTGTTCACTGAACTCTGCTGCAAACTCCCCAGTAAGAGATAGAGATGCGTGTGATTCTGCACACTGATAGTTCTTCAAGGGAAGTTCTTCTGAGTCCTTCTTTGCACTAGTGAGAAGCTTGTACTTGCTGTGCAACTAGAGTCCGACGCAGGGACTTGCAAGCCACTGTCACTCAGAGCCTTCTGTCCGCCTCCCAGCACGTGTCATCGCCGGATGAATCTTAACAGCTACAGCTCAGTGGGTTTCTGGCCTAGGTGTCTTCTTCAAATGGAGAGTGTAGAGTTCAGCTCAGGTCTACTCCAAAGTTTCTAGCAGACGCAGAAAAATACACTAGGGAATTTCGTCACATGCGGGATTTCTCCTGCCCTCTCCCTTGTGGTGGAAGAGCAGCCTTTCCACTGAACTCTCCTGCACACTCCCCAGTCAGAGAGAGAACTGCGTGCATTTCTGCACACTGTTAGTTCTTCAAAGGGACGTTCTTCCCAGTCCTTCTCAGCTCTAGTGAGAAGCTTGTACTTGCTGTGCACCTAGAGTCCTAAGTAGGCACTTGCAAGCCACTATCACACAGATCCATCTGTCAGCATCCAAGAAAGAGTCATTGCGGGGTGTATCTTAACAGCTACAGCTGAGTGGGTTTCTGGCCCAGATTATTTCCTCAAATGGAACTTATACATAGTTCAGCTCAGCTGTACACCAATGTTTCTAGCAGACTCACAAGTGTGTAGTAGGGAATTTCGTCCCATGCTGGTTTTCGCCTCTTTCCTCCCTTGTGCTTGCAGAGCCGCCTTTTCACTGAACTCTCCTGCAAACTCCCCAGTAAGAGATAGAACTGCGTGTGTTTCTGCACACTGTTAGTTCTTCACAGGGAAGTTCTTCCCAGTCCTTCTCAGCTCTAGTGAGAATCTTGTACTTGCTGTGCAAGTAGAGTCAGAAGCAGGTACTTGCAAGCCACTATCACACCGAGCCTTCTGTCTGCATCCAAGCAAGTATCATCGCCAGATGCATCTTAACAGCTACAGCTGAGTGCGTTTCTGGCCTAGGACATTTCTTCAAATGGGGAGTATAGAGTTCTGCTCAGGTCTACTCCAACGTTTCTAGCAGACTCAGAAGAATATACAGGGAATTTCGTCCCATGCGGGTTTTCGGCTGACTTCTCCCTTGTGCTTGCAGAGTAGCCTTTGCACTGAACTCTCCTGCACACTCCCCTGTAAGAGATAGAGGTGCATGTGTTTCTGCACACTTAGTTCTTCAAAGGACAGTTCTTCCCAGTCCTTCTCAGCTCTAGTGAGAAGCTTGTACTTGCTGTGCAACTAGATTCCTAAGCAGGTACTTGCAAGCCACTATCACAGAGAGCCATCTGTCAGCATCCTTGCAAGAGTCATGGCCGGATGAATCTTAACAGATAGAGGTGAGTAGGTTTCTGGCCGTGGTTATTTCTTCAAATGGAGAGAACAGAGATCAGCTCAGGTGCACTCCAAAATTTCTAGCAGAATCACAAGAATATACTAGGGAATTTCGTCCCATGAGGGTTTTCGCCTGCTTTCTCCCTTGTGCTTACAGAGCTGCCTTTTCTCTGAACGCTCCTGCACACTCCCCAGTAAGAGATAGAGATGCGTGTGTTTCCAAACACTGTTAGTTCTTCAAAGGGATGTTCTTCCGAGTCCTTCTTTGCACCAGTGAGAAGCTTGTACTTGCCGTGCAACTAGAGTCCTAAGTAGGTACTTGCATGCCACTATCACACAGAGCCTTCTGTCAGCATCCAAGAAAGAGTCATTGCCACGTGTCTTAACAGCTACAGCTGAGTGGGTTTCTGGCCTAGGTTATTTCCTCAAATGGAACTTATACATAGTTCAGATCAGCTCTAAACCAAAGTTTCTAGCAGACTCAGAAGAATGTACTAGGGAATTTCGTCCCATGCGGGTTTTTGCCTGTTTTCTCCCTTGTGCTTGCAGAGCCGCCTTTTCACTGAACTCAACTGCACACTCCCCAGTAAGAGATAGAACTGCGTGTGTTTCTCCACACTGTTAGTTCTTCAAAGGGATGTTCTTCCCAGTCCTTCTCTGCACTAGTTAGAAGCTTGTAGTGGCTGTGCAACTAGAGTCCTAAGTAGGTACTTGCAAGCCACTATCACACAGAGCCTTCTGTCTGCATCCAAGCAAGAATCATGGCCAGATGCATCCTAACAGCTCCAGCTGAGTGCATTTCGGGCCTAGGATATTTCATCAAATGGAGAGTATAGAGTTCAGCTCAGGTCTACTCCAACGTTTCCAGCAGACTCAGAAGAATATACAGGGGAATTTCGTCCCATGCGGGTTTTCTGCTGCCTTCTCCCTTGTGCTTGCTGAGCAGCCTTTTCACTGAACTCTCCTGCACACTCCCCTGTAAGAGATAGAGGTGCATGTGTTTCTGCACCCTTAGTTCTTCAAAGGACTGTTCTTCCCAGTCCTTCTCAGCTCTAGTGAGAAGCTTGTACTCGCTGTGCAACTTGATTCCTAAGCAGGTACTTGCAAGCCACTATCAGAGAGAGCCATCAGTCAGCATCCTAGCAAGAGTCATTGCCGGATGAATCTTAACAGATAGAGGTGAGTAGGTTTCTGGCCTTGGTTATTTCTTCAAATGGAGAGCACAGAGTTCAGCTCAGCTGCACTCCAAAATTTCTAGCAGAATCACAAGAATATACTAGGGAATTTCGTCCCATGCGGGTTTTCGCCTGCTTTGTCCCTTGTGCTTGCAGAGCTGCCTTTTCTCTGAACGCACCTGCACACTCCCCAGTAAGAGATAGAGATGCGTGTGTTTCTGCACACTGTTAGTTCTTCAAAGGGAAGTTCTTTCGAGTCCTTCTTTGCACTAGTGAGAAGCTTTTACTTGCTGTGCAACTAGATTCCTAAGCAGGGACTTGCAAGCCACTATCACACAGAGCCCTCTGTCCGCCTCCAAGCACGTGTCATCGCTGGACGAATCGTAACAGCTACAGCTCAGTGGGTTTCTGCCCTAGGTTTTGGCTTCAAATGGAGAGTGTAGAGTTCAGCTCAGGTCTACTCCAATGTTTCCAGCAGACTCAGAAGAATATAAAGGGGAATTTCGTCCCATGCGGGTTTTCGGCTGCCTTCTCCCTTGTGGTGGCAGAGCAGCCTTTCCACTGAACTCTCCTGCACACTCTGCAATAAGAGACAGAACTGCGTGCATTTCTGCACACTGTTAGTTCTTCAAAGGGACGTTCTTCCCAGTCCTTCTCAGCTCTAGTGAGAAGCTTGTAGTTGCTGTGCAACTAGAGTCCTAAGTAGGTACTTGGAAGCCACTATCACACAGAACCTTCTGTCAGCATCCAAGAAAGAGTCATTGCTGGGTGTATCTTAACAGCTACAGCTGAGTGGCTTTCTGGCCCAGATTATTTCATCAAATGGAACTTATACATAGTTCAGCTCAGCTGTGCACCAAAGTTTCTAGCAGACTCACAAGTGTGTAGTAGGGAATTTCGTCCCATGCGGATTTTCGCCTCTTTTCTCCCTTGTGCTTGCAGAGCCGCCTTTTCATTGAACTCTCCTGCACACTGCCCATTAAGTGATAGAACTGCGTGTGTTTCTGCACACTGTTAGTTCTTCACAGGGAAGTTCTTCCCAGTCCTTCTCAGCTCTAGTGAGAATCTTGTACTTGCTGTGCAAGTAGAGTCCTAAGCAGGTACTTGCAAGCCACTATCACATAGAGCCTTCTGTCCGCATGCAAGCAAGAATCATCACCAGATGCATCTTAACAGCTACAGCTGAGTGTGTTTCTGGCCTAGGACATTTCTTCAAATGCAGAGTATAGAGTTCTGCTCAGGTCTACTCCAAAGTTTCTAGCAGATTCAGGAAACTACACTAGGGAATTTCGTCCCATGCGGGTTTTCGCCTACCTTCTCCCTTGTGCTTGAAGAGCCACAATTTCACTGAACTCTCCTGCACACTCCCCAGTAAGTGAGAGAGGTGCGTGTGTTCTGCACACTCTTAGGTAGTCAAATGGAAGTTCTTCCCAGTCCTGTTAAGCTCTAGTGTGAAGCTTGTACTTGCGGTTCAACTAGAGTCCTAAGCAGGTACTTGCAAGCCACTATCACACAGAGCCTTCTGTCAGCATCCAAGCAAGTGTCATTGCCGGATGCATTTTAACATCTACAGCTAAGTGGGGTTCGGGCCTAGGTTATTTGTTCAAATGGAGAGTATAGAGTTCAGCTCAGGTGTACACCAAAATTTCTAGCAGACTCAGAAGAATGCATTAGGGAATTTCGTCCCATGCGGGTTTTTGCCTGCCTTCTCCCTTGTGGTTGCAGAGCAGCCTTTTCAGTGAACTCTCCCGCACCCTCCCCAGTAAGAGATAGGACTGCTTGTGTTTCTGCACAATGTTAGTTCTTCAAAGGGAAGTTCTTCCCATGCCTTCTCGGCACTAGTGAGAAGCTTGTACTTGCCGTGCAACTAGAGTCCTAAGTAGGTACTTGCATGCCACTATCACACAGAGCCTTCTGTCCGCATCCAAGAAAGAGTCATTGCCACGTGTCTTAACAGCTACAGCTGAGTGGGTTTCTGGCCTAGGTTATTTCCTCAAATGGAACTTATAAATAGTTCAGATCAGCTCTAAACCAAAGTTTCTAGCAGACTCAGAAGAATGTACTAGGGAATTTCGTCCCATCCGGGTTTTCGCCTGTTTTCTGCCTTATGCTTGCAGAGCCGCCTTTTCACTGAACTCAACTGCACACTCCCCAGTAAGATATAGAACTGCGTGTGTTTGTGCACACTGTTAGTTCTTCAAAGGGATGTTCTTCCCAGTCCTTCTCTGCACTAGTTAGAAGCTTGTAGTGGCTGTGCAACTAGAGTCCTAAGTAGGTACTTGCAAGCCACTATCACACAGAGCCTTCTGTCTGCATCCAAGCAAGATTCATCGCCAGATGCATCTGAACAGCTACAGCTGAGTGCGTTTCGGA
>PVID01000639.1:0-81879 GCA_004025025.1 Tapirus terrestris
AAAAATTAACACCTTCTCTAGCCAAATCTAAAAGGGGTATTTTGTGTAGATTTTTAAATTGGATCAAGTTGCTAAGGATATTTTTAAAGTAGATAAATATTCTTAGATTATGACATTAAATCAAGTGTTTAACTTTTAAAATGCTATTTGAAGGTACTTGACACGGTAGAAATTTTTAAAGAATGATTCATAGGATTTGCAATGTTCCTACAAGGATTTTCCAAATATTAGCTCACCATCCAATGTATTTCCAAAGTGAAGGCAGACATTTCTCTGCCTTCTTAAACACTCTGATATTGTCAAGAAAGTCAAATTTGCTAAATATATTACTAAATAATATAGTTCAGTCTGTTCTTATGACAATGTAAAAATTACTAAATTTTTATCATGTTGAAACTGAAGAAAAATTATGCAAATATTTCACAAAGACACCTTCGGTCACACACAGAACACATATAGACAAATATGTGTTAAGTATACAAGTATGAAAGTTTGAACAAATTGATTTCTAAAGTTCCTTCCTGCACAAAAATTCTGCACCTCAGCAATCAAGTAAAATGATTCTCAAAGAGACAAGAGGTAGGTGTATAAAAGAAATTTGGAACTATTCCAAATATGCCTTAGAGAATATCAGACCAGGTGATGCTGATGCTGCTGGGTCAGGATCACACTTTGAGAACCACTAATCCAGGTGACTTCTTTCTCTAAGCATACGAGGTTTGAAACATTTCCCAAGTGATTTTGATATACCCCTCACCACCCCCCCACACACACCCACAATTACAGATCTATGACATCCCTTCCCCATTCAAATAAAAACCCATCTTCTACAGGAATCATATCTTAATAAACTCTAATAAATCTTCAATTTACTAATATAATACCTATCTAAAGTTTTCCTCAAATCTCATTTGCAAACCCAAATAAATTTCCTCTGAAGTTCAAAAGAAATCCAAAATATGCTGTAAGATTTTTGTTTTGTGACACATTCTCATTTTCATAGAAGGAATATAGAATGGAGACCATAGTAACTGTAAACTACACAAATACCTAGCACCATAGTTAAGAAAACACATTGTAGTGAAACATTATAAAATCATATTCCTTTTAAAAATATGGTCACAAATAGCTTTGTAAAAATCATGAAAATGCTTATAATAATTTGTATAATTATAATGTAGTGTTTTTGTTTTTTGCTGAGGAAGATTTGCCCTGAGCCAACATCTATGCCAATCTTCCTCTATCTTGTATGTGAGTCACCGCCACAGCATGGCTGATGAATGGTACAGGTCTGTGCCCAGGATCTGAACCTGCGAACCCAGGTCGCTGAAGTGGAGTGTGCCGAACTTAACCACTATGCCACGGGGCTGGCTCCATAGTTTTGTTTATAAAAAGTATTTAAAACCTAGAGAGAATATGCTAACACATAAAAATATTTCCTCTTCAAATTCTCTACAAGAAAGATTTTATAATCTGAAGTGAGAAAAACAGAACTGACAATCTACTCTCCTGTGAATCCATAACTAAAGGGACCTTGGGTTCACCAAAGATGAAAGGTTTTACACACCCTCCCAAGTACAATCCTTCTTATAGACTTTAGCCAACATCTTGCCTCCTGTGGTGTACTGTGTTGATTTGTTTTATGGGTTTCTTGGTTACCAGGGAACTGGATAGTTGGGTGGGCTCAATATGAATGAATTAAAGTCCAATGATTGTAAAGGATTCAGTCATTCCTGTTCCACACCCTGGCAACTTCACAGGCTGCTGTCACATGGGCTGGAATTAAAAAACTATCCTATTCAAAAAGCAATTACAGAGGTTTGCACTGAGAGGATAAACGTAGGTCTGTTACTTGGGGATAAAACATGCAGTAGAAATATCCCAGAGATGCAAGGAATCTTTTATTAGAACTATATGTGGAATATATATTTAATTATATCTTTGCATGAAATCAATCTTACAAGAAACTTCAGAGAAACTGTGATTAACTTTCACCATGAAAAATAAAAATGTTGGCAAAATCTAACCAATTTATATTACGTTTTTATAACCTATATAAACATATTTCCTACTTTAGTCACACCATGAGCCTGAAGAACAAGTACTGTAAAGGTGACTTTTAGTACAATGCTGCTGAAATATATAAAGAGTATGAATATTCCTGTATTTGCCGTTTATAGAAGTTAACAGGTTGTGAAAAGTTAACAGTCAAAATTCTCCAATTGTGTGCCTACAAGAAACATCATAGTAATCAATACCAAGGAAGGAGATACAGGAAGGGATTTTCAAAGGAAGAGGCTGAAAGAGGACATTCTAAAGCAAAGGAAATGAAGAGAATATGGAAAGCTTTGTGAAAGAAAACATATTTCTTAATACAATGAATGACAACTAATATATCTAGAAAGGAATTATTCTGTATAAATTACTAATTACATTTTCAGGATGTTTATTATTTTTCCTATTACAACATCACTTTTTCCTAATAAACATGCACACATTATAGAACTATTTAACAGAACACGAATATACATAATGTAATTCAGTCTAATCCTAAATTATTTACAAAAATATTGCTAAACTGTATGTTACATATAAATATATACATAATATCTATACTGTGTTTCAACCTGTCTTTTGTGTTTCAACTTATAATACACTTTGGACATATTTCCAAGTTACAACACTTAGAGCTACCAAATTTTTTAAACTATATATTATTCCACTTTTGGATATACCAGAAATTATGTAACCAAATCCCAATCAATGGTTATAGAATTGTTTCCATTTTCTATATTACAAACAATCCTACTGTGAACATCTTTGACACAGATTTTTATTTGCACACTTAGGAGCATGAAAATTCCAATAAGTGAATGAATATTTGAAAAATTTAATAGCTATCACCATAAAAAAGTTTTACCAATACATTTCCACTAAGAGTTGGTTCTCTCATCATATTATCAACAATACTGAATATTATCAGACTTTCAACAACAGTAAAACAGGCAAAAACTGTCTTTCTTAAATCGCATTTTTCTGATAATTAGTGTGGCTGAGTCTTTATACTGCTTTTATTTGCATTTCTTTTGCTTTGCATTGACTCTTTTTATCCTCACATTGGATTGTTGATTTTAAGTCATCAATGACAGTTCTAGACATATTAGTAAAATCAGGTCTTTTCCTGTTAACAGTTTCCCTGTTTGTATCTGGTTTTTGCCTGCAAATGTTACTAAGAATCACATACTAAAATGGGCTCTGGGTTTTTGTATCAATCTCAAAAATGCCTTCACCACATGAAGTGATCCCAAATACTCATTCAGGTTTTCTTCTTTTACTTTCAGCTTTCATATATTTAGATTTAAGTTAGTATGTCATCTAGATTACTTGTGTGTTAAAGAGTGAGGGAAAGTTCCAGTTTTATTATAGTTTTCCCAAATAAATACCTAGTCCAAGCATGATCAATTAAGTGTTATTTCTTTCCCATCCCCTGATTTAAAATGTATGCTTATCAAATGTCAGCTTTCCTTTTATTCTAAAATCTGTCTCTTTAGTTTCATTGATTTGTCTGGAAATAGGTCCATTCCTTATTCCAGTGCCTGTTAATCACTATAGCTTTACAATACCTTTTATTATGTAACAAAGTCCCCATATATATGTACATTTTTCTTTTAATTGAAATCTTTCTGGTGTTTGTTTTTCCAGGAGCTGAACAGTTGCTTTAAAAACAAAAAAAAATCAGTTAGGAATCTATTTAATTTATATCTTCTTTTAGAGAAATATCTTTATCTAGAAAAATGTTATGCATTTTTTTGTATTTTTACCTATACATTCTTATATATACATTTATTTTCAGATGTCCCTGGAGTTTCATATATGCTTTTTAAGTAAGTTTTTCAATTTTGTGTTATTTCATGACAAAATTAATGGTTTATTGTGTTCTATTGTATTTCCTAGTTTATGTATATAATATCTCTAGATATCTGTAAATGACGGTTAGATGCAATTGGACACAACTAAATTCTCTCATTTTATCTAGGAGATTTTCAGTTGTTTCCTGTAGACATTAAAGGTATACAATCACATTATGCGCAAAAAGTGATGTTTGTCTTTTTTTCCTAATCAGAATGTTAATGTGATCTCCTGCCTAATGTCACTGGCCTATATACAATTCACAGCAATATCAGAGTGTGATGATGAGCATTCTTGGCTTTTCCAAATTTAATGGAAATAATGTTAATGTTTCAAGATTACCCATGATAGTGAGATAGATAGATGGAGGTTGTCCTTCTATTCCTAACGTAGTGACACCCAATTTAAAATACTGAATTTATACCCTTGTAAGTAGGTGGGAAATCAACGTTAGTGCATACCATCTTCAACTGTACTAGTTGTGGTGGCTACATTTCAAATCTGCAATGTAAAACTAAACACGCAAATTGCAGATCCCACGAGAAGATAAAGGCCAGAAAATAAATGAAAGAAGAAAATCAAAGTCTTGAACTATCAACGTTTTATTTTATAAACACAAAGCAACTTCATAAATAAATTCTCTCTGTCCCGTTTGCCGGAATTGCTCAAGCGAGACGCGGGATGTCCCGCGCAATACCCGCCCCCGCGCCTGCCCGGCAGTGAAGTTCCCGTGAACTGCAAACCCTTTACCTGCGAGTCGGCGCGGCCGGGTGCGGGCGCCGCGCGGAGGCCCGCGGGGGACGCAGAGGAGCGCGTCACGGCGCGCCGGCCCGCGGGGGACGCCAGCCACCGGCCTCCACCCCGCGCCCCTGCGGCCCAGGTCGCCGCCCGCTCGCCAGGCCCGGGGTGGAGTTTTACCCGCGGGGGAGAGGGCGCGGGGGCGGGGAAGGAAGAGGGGGGTTTGTCAAATCAAAACCAGCCGGAGCTCCCCGGGCCGCGGGTGCCCAGATGCAGGCGGCTTCCACACCAGCGAGGGGTGGGGAGTGGACAAAAGCCGGTGTCACAGCCCGTGAGTGAGGTGGAGGAGGAGGTCAGCGCAGGGCGACGGCGGCCTGTACGCGGAGAGGCATGTTCTAGGGCCCCTGAGCAAGGGCTGTGCTGAGACCGCCTCCAGGGAAGGGACAGAAGCCACTCTTGCGCAAGAGCCCTGCTGATTTGCATCTGCTCCCACCCCCAGACCCTTGGCTGCGAGCACTCAGGCGCGGGGCCAGGCGTTTTCGTTTTCTTTTCCACGGGGTTGGAGGAGGCCAGTTTGTTGTGGGGGACGCCAGGAAAGAGACGAAGGGGAGCGCGGTTGCCTGTGTCTTCTGACATTGGGAGAAAAATGCTACTCGGTAGTCAGCATTGTTAGGCACAAGTGCTCTTTTCAAACGGATGGGGTTCTCGTCTGTGATGGTCTTTGGGGGGAGCACAGTTCACTGACGTGAACGGGGAGAATCTCCATGTCCCTGATCTCATAAAGAACCGAAATTACTGGACAGAAGTAAGTTAGATCAGGCTCTGAAGCTTACTTGGCAGGGCTCCACTATGGGAGAAGTTTGGATTCGGGAAGGCGTATGGGAGTGGAGTTCTGGAATTTTCCGTTTTCCTTTGTATTTGCTATTTGTTTGCGTGTGAGAATAGATTTTAAAAACTCATATTGTATTTCTCAATCATAATTGCAGAGGACGTTTCCCAAATACAGAGATAGTGTTATATTGAAAGCATAAAACAAACTGGTGCCAAAGCTACAACAAAATATAATACTGTTTATTAGCTTTGTTTTAAATCCATGAGAGTGATCAGGAAATTGAGCTTATGGATGCAAACATCCACGATGGCCACATGAAAGAGGTCAAAAAATTAAAGAGTAAAACATGTCTTGTGAAACATATTGCTTTGAGTGAATAAACAAGTGATTGGAAGTATGTCATATGCTCCAAATAACAAGTTTTGAGGAGAAGGATGATTCAAACCCATGTCTTTCTGAAATTCCTGTTCTGATGACCTTACAACTTTCATACTTCGGGGGTTGACAAATTCTCTATTTTTTGTGCTAATACTATTTTAGTTGCTCTGTTACTCCTTAGCTACATCTCTCTGTGTTTTCTTTTTTACTGATTGTTCTTGTGTTACAATACCAACTCTAAGCAGAGTTACTATTGTAAAGTTAAGAAATTGGCATCAGCACTTTTCGGTCAGCAATCCTATGTGCCATTGCTATCGTGTTTTACATGCACCCAAATTATAAACTATATAATAAACTGTTATGTTTTGCTAAAGCAGTCTTTTACAGATATTAAGAGAAGGAAGAAGATAGCTTTTATATTTGCTCACATGTCCACAATTTCATGTGCTCTTCATTTTTTCTTGTAGTTTGACTTTTGTCTGTGGTTACTTCCCTTCAGGCTGGAGAATTTCCTTTAGTATTTCTTGTAATGCAGAACAGCTACAGACAAATTCTTTGTTTTTTTAATCAGAAATATTTTTATTTTGCATGCATTTTTTTAATGGATCTTCACTGGATATAGAATTCTGGGTGGACAGATTTTTCTTTTCTTCCCCAACAGTTTGACTTCCACTTTTACCTATTGAGATTGTATTACTGATTTTAAGATGAACTTTTTTGGCTTTGGCTTTCTGCAGTTAATCTATGATATGTGGGTTTTTTGTATTTATCCTACTTGGAGTTCTCTGGGCATGATAGATATGTAGGTTGATATTTTTCATCAAATTTGGGAAACTTTCAACCATTGTTTTTTTAAATTACCTCCCTAACCCGTTCTCTCTTCTTTTGTGAATTCAATTAAATGTGTATTAGACTATTTAATGTTGCTTCACAAGTCCCCAAGATTTTGTTTACTTTTTTTCAATTTTGTTTCTCTTTAGATTGAATAATTTCTATGGATTGCTCTTCAAAATCTACTGCCCTTATTTCAATCTGCTGTTAAACCCGTTACAGATATCCTTCTCAGTTCTAGTAGTTCTCTTTGCTTCTTTTTCACAGCTTCCGTGTCTCTGCTGAGACTCTACAGCTTTTCACTCAGTGTGACTACCATTGTCTTTACATTCTTGAACATATTTTTAATCTCTCTCTCACTACTCTATTCCAATATTCGTTTCACCTTGGGATCTATTTCTATAGGCTGCCTTTAACAACTAGTCATGATTTCCTGTTTCTTAGGATGTATATTAATTTTTTATTGTCTATGGGACATTGTGGATGATATATTGTAGATCTGATTCCTGCCTTCTTTCTCTGAAAGGGATTAATTATTCTCTGGCAAGCAGTTTAAGGCTGATTGTCTTTAACTTCTGGAGCCTTTGGTTTATGCTGTGTTAAGGCCGGTCTATCAAATGCCCGAAAGTTTTACCAGATCTCTCTCTCCTTGGCAGTATTCGAATTCCAAACTCTATTTCCTTTCAGTGCACACAACTGAAATCGCTGTCCAGTCCTTTCAGCTACTACTTTCTGCTGGCATCATTGGAGTCTCCCCAACACGTGTATAGTTGAACAGTCAATCAATGATTTGAGGGCTGTTTATGGGCAGGTGTTAATGTTTACTCTGTGTCACTCTGCTTTCTGAGATTACCCTCAGTGTATGGCCACTCTAGCAGCCTGAAATCTCTTCACTGACATCACAAGTCAATAAGACTGAAGCATTCTGCTTCAGTTCTAGCTGCCTTGAGCCTGAGGACTCTGGAATGCCCACAGGGAAGGCTGCAAAAATATGGCTCTCAGTCATTATAATTCCCTTATTTTGTTGGTCAAAGCCCCTACAGCTTCTGTCTGCTTTTGACAGTGTTGATCTCAAATAGTTGTTTTTATATTTTTTCCAGGGTTTATTATTGTTACCTATGGGAGAGTTATGCCAATACAAGCTAACTTATCATTATTGGGACTCTAACTCTCACAAACTCATAACATTTTATAGCAATTCATTGCTAGATAAGCCAAACTGTGAGAAAGTTCTTTTATTAAACAAAACCTGTATCCGCAAGACATCCTTTGTTGTTTCTTGATTCTGTTCTGTGTTCCAAAAGAGCATATATTTCTTCCTTTAATTCAATAAACCATTATGTTTTTGTAAGTAGCTTTCCATTTTTCCTTAAATATTTTCTTAAGACTGAACACCCTCTTTTTTGCTGTTATTTCTATTTGTCATGATTTCCAATTTCTTACATTGAGATCGCCTTCCTTAATTACTTTCTAATATTTGGTCTGATACTTATATGATACAATGAAGTATCAATAGGGCTGTATTAATGAGGTCCAATTGTATTAGCTTTATCAGCATATTAATCACATATAGTATATTTGTGGCAATTAAATCCCAACATTAGTTATCCTGGAGTCAGTCTTTTCATTGTATACTAGAGAAATCAATATAATTATTAGTATGTGGTAGATTACCTTATATTTCTGACTTCAGTTGTTTAGTCCAGTCAAGTCTATATGTAAGGGATAAGGTAGATGGGACCCAAAGAATTTTAACAAAAGAGCGTACAAAGATATAAAGAAATTAGAGCAGCCTGAAGTTGGGGGTGGAGGGAGATGAGCATGGTGGGAGAGAGGCTCTTTCCAAGAACTGAAGTAATGGCCTGATGGTTTTGCCAGCAAACAATAGAAGGCAAATTGTCCACCATTTTCAATGCTAATCCTCCTAGCTGTCCTCAAAATTTTTGGAGTCAAAGTACTCTATAGCTTCCACAACGTTCATACATTATAACATCGACCGAGACGATAAAGATCCCTCCCAACTAATCAGTGTGAGGAGAGTATTTGAACAATGGGAAGTATTTCTGTTTGTGTGCAGCATCAGATGTGAACAGAATACCAGGAAGAATATGTTATGGAGTGAATTTCTCATTGTCAGATTTCTCCTTATGAATGGACTTGTCACAAATGTTATTATGTTTCAAACTAACTTCTTTGGCACATTAACCAGGAAAAGTAAGTAAAAATGGAAATCCTTGTAACGAAATTGTTTCTCTCTAGAGCACCTATAATGGAAGTTTTTTGCTCTCTTTGGAAACTTACCTGCCGATTTAGGGCTGATTTAGGGAGGTCTCACCCAGAAGCTGATTCAATGGCAATTTAAGAACGTAATCTGATTCACCATGTTTAGGTGATGTCACCAAATCAGCTCTTTACAACTACAGATATGGTGTCTGTGTGGGCAACTGATTTTTGATTTTATAAACAAACTCTTATTTTATGTGTATAATTTCATCTTCTTCATTAAGCCCATATACCTTCTCAGCCTTATGACTCAGATCAGATGTAGCCTATTAAGGTTGATCTGAATCTGTATTCTGTTAATCTATCATGTTAGCTTTTTTCTTAGATTTTGTCATATGAAATTTCATAATCTTGCTTTTTTATGTCTTCTTTCATGTCACTGACACAAATGTTGGGACAAATAATCTGATAGGTCACTACTAGAGACTAATTTCCAGGATGACAGAAATTCAATAATCAATACTTTCTGTAATTGTTCAACCAGCTAAAAATCCACTTAGACTGTCCTGTTATGTAATCTACTTTTTTCTGTGTTGCCCACAGTAATGAAAATGAAAGTTTCTGCTAAATGTATGTTAAAAAGAATGACTACTCTTTAGTAACAATCAGGAAAGGGAAATGTGTCCATTTTATGAGAGTTGATGTCTGAGAATACAAAATTGTTAATGTTCACCACTCCCTTTGCTAAATGTTCACATACTATTATTTTAAAAAATTATACTATACATTTGCTTGAAATTGACATTGCAGTGGATCGTGGGTTGAATTGTGTCCCCCAAAAAGGTCTGTTGAAACCCTAATCCCTGGTACCTGTGCATGTGACCTTATCTGGAAATAGGGCCTTTGCGGAGGTAATCAAGTTAAGATGACACCATACTGAATCGGGGTGGGTCCTAATCCAATGACTAGTGTCCTTATAAGAACAGAGAAATTTGGAAACAGACAGACACACAAGGCGAGCACTGTGTGACAATGGAGGCAGAGACTGGAGTGATGTGTCTACAAGCCAAGGAACACCAAGGATTACCAGCAACCACAAGAAGCTAGGAAAGAAGCATGGAAATGATTCTTCCTCTGAGTCCCCAAGAATGAATCAACTCTAACACCTTTTTTTGTTTTTTTTTCAGAATTCTAGCTTCCAGCACTGTGACAGATTAGAATTCTGTTGTCTAAAGTGATCTAGTTTGTGGTAATTTGGTAAGGCAGCCATAGAAAACTAGTACAAAGTGTGTGTGTGTGTGATTTTCTACAAGTCAATATTGTTTTTCTCTTTTTGAAAATTGGGATTAACTTTTACTAGTTTTCTGAATCTTCACATGTTCTATGATGTTGAAAATATAATTGACAGTGGTTTTGAAAATACATTTTCATGTTATTTTGTGTCCATGGTTGTAGTCTATGTGATTTTAAAAGCTTGAACTCATTTATGCTATCGGGATCAAATTGTCTTTGATACATGGATGGTAAGTGAGTTGCATCTCCAAGAATATGGGCATAAAGAATGGAAAAGAATGACTGAAATGTTTGGGGGAACACATAGGATTCTAATCAAAATGATTTCAATGTCACCTCGAAGAGTCACAAATAGAAATGACTGGCTGAAAAGAAAAAGAACTTAGATCTTTCTGAAGTAAAATTGTACTAAAAAACATGGGATGATTTTTGTTAAAAAGAAATACACCATGTGCATGCATATATATGGACATGGATAGGTACAACATGCATATATGTATACATATGCTAGATACGCTTATATATGATTATATAAGCATGGAGAAGAAATGTAAGGACAAATCATTGTTATAAACATGGGCTATCTGGGATATGGCAGTGGTGGAAAGATGGAAGGAATGAGAAAACTGGCCTAGAAAGAATAAAGTAACTTGGCCCAACAGGTAATGGGATTGAGATCTGAACCAAAGTCTGTCTTGAATCTAGACTATTGTCAAAAGCTCCATTCTAAATGTTATTATGATATTCAATTCAATGCAGAAAGGGACATTAGAATAATCCTTTAAAAAAGGTGTGTTCTTTTCCTTAAAATTTAATTATATTACCTTTCCTTCTTTTTCCTCTCATAGAACATATTAAATAACTTTTCTGTCCGTTCATATAGATATACTTAAATCTTATTCATACTTTTTTATCTGACAGTTTTTATCTTAGGTCCACTTCAGACTGATTAATATGTATGTGTGGGTCTATGAAATGTATAAAAATATTTTTTACTTAGAGTATACTTTCATCACTATTGGCTAGGTCACGTGATCATCATATATTTATGCATTTTTTGCAAAATCCCAAAATGCCTAATGCATTTTAATAAAAATTTGAGGAACTAGGAAATTTTAGAGGTCAGCACTCCCAAAAGCAAAAAGGAGAAAAGGAAATATTTCTAGAAGTCAAGCAAGTAATTTAACTATATGTGGATGGAAAGCATATTTCAAATTCAATTTTTATATGTGGCAGTCCCAGACATCTGCACAATTATTATGACATCAAGGTTTTTGATTCAATGATATGAGTGTTGGTGTTGTGACTAAAGACCTAAGAGTTGGCCATTGTCCTCAAATGTGGATAAACAGTTAATTTATTAACAGAGCCTCTTTTTGTATAATGTCTGTATGCTAAGTAAATTATTTGCTGATTTAAATATTTTTGGCTGAATCAGAGCTATTGACATTTTATGAATGTATTCAGGAATGTGAATTCTTGGGCTAAGTTATAGAGCTTTTTTTTTTTTTAATAAGACTTTTTTTAGATCAGTTTCAGGTTTACTACAAAAGTGAGAGAGAGGTACAGAGATTTCCCATATTTCCCCTGACCCCACGGGTACGTAGCTTCCCCCATTATCAACATCACTCACCAGACTAATACATTTTTTACTAAGGATGAACTGACATTGATACATTATAGTCATCCAAATTCCATAGTTTCCTTTAGGGCTCACTCTTGGTGTTGTACATTCTATGGGTTTGCATAAATGTATAATGGCATATATCCATCATTATAATATCATACAGAGTATTTGTACTGCTCTAAAAATCCTCTGTGCTCTACCTATTCATCTGACCATCCACCCTTTGCCCTGCCCCGGGCAACCACTGATCTGTTTACGGTCTCCCTAGTTTTGCCTTTTCCAGAATGTTATATACTTGAAATCATGCGGTATGTAGCCTTTTCAGATTGGCTTCTTTCACTTACAAATGTGCATTTAGGGTTCCTCTGTGTCTTTTCATGACTTGATAGCACATTTAGTTTTAGCCTTGAATAATTCCGTTGTCTAGATTTATCATAGTTTATTTTTCCATTCAACTACTGCAGGACATCTTGGTTGCTTCCAAGTTTTGGCAATTATGAATGAAGCTGCTGTAACCATCCGGGTGCATGTTTTTGTAAGGACATAAGTTTTCAGCTCCTTTAAGCAAATACCAAGGAGCCCAACTGCTGGGTCATATGGTAAGAGTATATTTAGTTTTATAAGAAACTGCCAAACTATCTTCCAAATGGTGGCTGCACCATTTGCATTCCCACCAGCAATATATGAAATTTCCTGTTGCTCCACATCCTTGGCAAGCATTTGGTGGTGTCAGTGTTTTGGATTTGGGCCATTCTATTAGGTGTGTGGTGGTATCTTCTTGTTGTTTTAATTTGCATTTCCCTGATGACATATGATGTGGAGCATCTTTTCATATGCTTATTTGCCAACTGTATATCTTCTTTGGTGAGGTGTCTATCAAAGTCTTTGGCCCATTTTTTAAATTGAGTTGTTTGTTTTCCTATTGTTGAGTTTTAAGACTTCTTTGTATATTTTGCATAGCAGGCCTTTATCAGATGTGTCTTTCAAATATTTTCTCCAAGTCTATGGCTAGTCTTCTCATTCTCTTGACATTGTCTTTCACAGAGCAGAAGTTTTTAATTCAATGAAGTCCAGATTATCAATGATTTCTTTCATTTTATACTTGATATATATTTCAACTAGATAAATTCTGAAATGGTATCATTATTTCACATAGCAGAGGACATGATACAATTATAAAAGACGCCAATAATTCCAACTGAGTCTTCAGGGTGTTTTACAAGGAGGAAGAATCTAGAATCAGAAAACTAAAAACGTTGAGGAAGTTTCAAAGTTGAATTTATACAGCAAAGAATATCAGCCCATTTTCATACACAATTTGGAAAGCTAATAAATTCAGCCTTTAGAGCTCTAGTGGGAGAGGGGAGTTGAAGCACACATCAAATCACTATTCTGTTATCGTTTCATTCAACAGATATTTTTAAAGTATCTACCTCGAGCCATTTGTTTGGGTTCCTCAGGAATCAAAGTAAGGGACAAATAGTGGAATAGTGCCTCCATTTGAAAACACAAAACTTAAAAAAAACAGGGTTTCTGTGAATCTTTAAAAAAAGAAACCAAACAGGAGTAACAAAACTGATTCAGAAACATGGTCTCTGTCTTATACTTGGGAAGGTGTGGGTAAAAGTGACTCTTGGTTGGGTAAGGTGATCCTTGTGACCATAATTATGCAATAATTACTGCCTGCTTCCCAGCTAGACACCACCCGCTCCCACCACACCTCAGTATTCCAGGATACTGTTCACTCTCATTATCAGGTCCCAGTTTCACATCTCTTCCGTATTAATACTTTTCTACCTCTTTTCCAAGCTTCAGAGATTGGATGAATACACTATATCTACAAATAAAAAGAAAAGAAGAAATCTTTGACCTGTGAAAAGAAAAATAAAAGAATTGAGATTACTGTTACATTTTTCAACAATACCTCAGTCTTGCTACACTTTCTGGTAGAGAAGGCAGAGGAAGGGCAGGGAATGGAGAGGCAATGTGAAACAGGGTAGCCTGAAGAATGTTTCTTTGCCCAGCAGTATATAGTTGTTATGTGTCTCTAGGGCTCATGTTTAAATAAAAATGTAAATCTAGAACACAATTTGAAGAATATAAGTCTTGTTAGTACACTGATGTGTTCATTGGATTTTATGAGAAAAACTTCAGAGGGAGTGGGCTATGATTTGACAGTGGAGGGGAGATAATATATGTATATTGGGCCAAAGAATTGAGATTTCCTAATGCATGAGAAGGATGTTGAACAATGCCACAAAAGAAGGAGTACAATAGCATCATAGAAATTGATCCAACAGACCTTCTGACTTTCAGGTTAATTCGTACGGAGTGTACCCGTCGGACGCACTAAAAAATGAAAACAAAGGCAGAAGGTTTAGTGTAAAGAATATGCACCTGACCTGCAGAAAGTCTGTGCTGATTATTTCATTGGTTTGGAAGAAGTTTGAGCAAAGCCAGGCATAGTGACTAACACATAACTGGCACTAAATTATTTGCAGAATGAAGGAATGAATCCAAGTAAGGAAGTAAGGAGGAGCAACCATAGCTAAAATGTCTGGGGTTCTTTCTTGGGTAAGAAATAAGCAACCAAGTTACAATAATTTTTCTCGATCATCCAAAATGTGTTCATGTTTGGCTTTTCAAAGCTTCTGGAGCTGCGACTTATACAGTTAGGAAAAAACAAATCAGTATAATCTGGTTTTTTTTGTTGCCATGCATGCTTTATTTCCCCATCTCTGCACATTTATCATTTGGGTAATGGGCTTTGTCAGAGGAGAGGAGGGCTTTGCGTGTCCCTTCCAAAAATATTGAAAAAGAGCTCATTTTGACCTCCGTTTGGTCTGTGCCAACTCATAGTAGAAGTCATGTCACAGGAGATTAGCATTCTCTACAAAGTCCTTACTTCTCAAGACCACTGGGTTTTGCTATGATAAACAACGCATGCTCGTTAGGAGCTCCCTAGAGACAACTTCAGTCCCCTGAAAACTTTTGGGAGTCTGGCACACCTTGACCAGTAGGTCTAATTATTATAATTTGGAGCAACTGTTAAACAAGGAGACTCACCACCACTACCACTCCGACTGACACACATGCCCCTTTATTTGAGAAGCATTAACTGGATTTGAAGCATTTCTGTTTAAAATATCAGGCACACATCTTTTCCCAGAGTCTTCCTCTACTAAGATTAAAATTAAGAAAATGACATGAGAAAAGCAAACGGTGTCTGTGCCTGTGAAATCCAGAGTGATGTTAATGCTGTCCCTATAGGGATGCAGTGTTGTGTAGTTGATAGCATAGGCTTTGTGCTTAGCTGGTGCTGGGTTCAGAAATCAGCTCTATCACTGTGCAACACTGGGAAAGTTACGTAACATTTCTGAGTCTCAATTCTTGCATTTGTAAATGATGCTTTAGATTTTTTAAGATTGGCTTATAGTTTAGATGAGCTGTTGAATATGACCAGGAGGGACCACCGGGTTTGGGGTGTTCTTATACAGTATTTCTCTTGTAGCAATCCTATGCCTCAGAGTTCCTGTGAAAAGTGTCTGGAAGAAATAGTTACATGAATCACTTTTAATTGAATTTTATTGAGATAATCATAGATTCACATCAGTTGTAAAAAAATGGTACATAGAAATCTGTTAGACACTCTATTCAGTTCCTCCACTGGTCACATTTTGTAAAACTAGTGTAATATCACATCCAGGATATTGACGTTGATACAATTGATCTTATTGAGATTTCTCCAGCTTTACTTATACTCGTGTGTGTGTGTGTGTGTGTGTGTGTGTGTGTGTATGGGGGGATTTAGTTGTATATGATTTTATCACAGTTGTTGATTTGGGTATCCAGTACCAGAGTCATGCTATTGAACACACCATTATCACAAGGATCCTTCCTGTTGCCCTTGCATAACCATGCCCACTTCCTTCCAGTTACCCCATACACCTACTCCCCCGTCGTTAACACCAGAGACCTGGAATCTGACTTCCATTTCTAAAATTTTGTCATTTGAAAAATGTTCTGTAAATGGAATCATTCAGTCTGTGACCTTTGGGGATTGGCTTTTTTCAGTCAGTATAATTCCCTGGAAATCCATCCAAGGTGCGTGTATCAATAGTTTGTTCTTTTCGTTGCTGAATAGTATTACATGTTACGAATGTACCACGGTTGGCTTAACTATTCATGTATTGAAGGGCATCTGAGCTGTTTTCAGTTTTCGGCTGTTATGAATAAGGCTGCTACGACTTGTGTGTGAACATACATTTCCATTTCTTTGGGATAAATGCCTGAGATTGCAGCTTCTGGGTTCTACGGTAGTTGCATGTCTTCTTTTATAAGAAACTGCCAAACTTTTCCAGCATGTCTATATCATTTTACATTCTCACCAGCAATGTATGAGTGATGCATTTTCTCTGGATCCTTGCCAACATTTATTTTAGCTGTTCTGATAGATATATCGTGGTATCTCATGGTAGTTTTAATTTACATTTCCCTAATGGCTAATGATGTTGAACATCTTTTCACAAGCTTATTTGCCATCTGTGTATCTTCTTCAGTGAAATATCCATTCACGTCTTTTACCATTTTCTAATTATTTTTCTTTCACTCTTGGGTTTTGAGAGTTCTTTATACAGGCATTCCTCTGAGATGTTCTGGGTTCAGTGCCAGATCACAATAAAGTGAATATTGCAATAAGGCAAGTCACATGATTTTTTTGGTTTCTCAGCGCGTAGAAAAGTTATGTTTACACTATACTGTAGTCTATTAAGTGTGCAATAGCATTATGTCTAAAAAGCCAATGTATATATCTTAATTAAAAAATATTTTATTGCTAAAAAATGCTAACCATCATCTGAGCCTTCAGTGAGTCATAATCTTTTTGCTGGTGGAGGGTCTTGCCTAAATGTTGATGGCTGCTGACTGATCAGGGTGGTTGTTGCTGAAGGTTGGGGTGGCTGTGGCAATTTCTTAAATTAAGACAGCAATGAGGTTTGCCACATCGATTGATTCTTCCTTTCACAAACAATTTCTCTAGCATGCAAAGCTGTTTGCTGTTTTATCCACAGTAGAACTTCTTTCAAAATTGGAGTCAATCCTCTCAAACTCTGCTGCTGCTTTATCAACTAAGTTTACGTAATATTCTACATCCTTTGTTGTCATTTCAACAGTCTTCATCAGAAGTAGATTCCATCTGTAGAAACCACTTTCTTTGCTCATCCGTTAAAGTTTTATCATGAGATGCCAGCAATTCAGTCACATCTTCAGGCTCCACTTCTAATTTTAGCTCTTTTCATATTTACACCACATCTGCAGTTACTTCCTTTACTGAAGGAAGAATCTTCTCTTGAACCCCTCAAAATCATCCTTGAGGTTTGGAATAAACTTCTTTCAAACTCCTGGATATGTTGATATTTTAACCTCTTCCTATGAATCAAGAATATTCTTAATGGCATCTAGAATGGTGAATCCTTTCCAGAAGGTTTTCCATTTACTTTGCCCAGATCCATCAGAGGAATCACCATCTATGGCAGTTATAGCTTTATGAAATATATTTCTTAAATAATAACAGTTGAAAATCGGAATTACACCTTTATCCACGGGCTGCAGAATGAATGCTGTGTTTGCAGGCATGAAAACAACATTAATCTCATTGTACTATACTCTATGGTTCTTTGTTGGGTATGTGGTTTGCAAATATTTTCTCACTGTCTGTAGCTTGTCTTTTCATCCTCTTCCTTCCTTCTGCTTGCTCTGGGCTTATTTTACCTCTCTTTATCCAACTTCTTGAGGTAGAAATTTAGATTATTGACTTGAGACCTTTCCTCTTTTGTAATGTAGGGATTTAATGCTATAAAATTTCCTCTCAGCACTGCTTTAGCTGCATCCCACATATTTTGATATATTGCATTTTTATTTTCATTTGTTTCTGTGTATCCTTTATATGTCTTCTTTTACCCATGGATTATTTAGAAATGTGTTATTTGATTTCTAAGCATTTAGAAGTTTTCCTCTTGGGTTTCTTATTTCTAGTTTGATTCCATTATGATCAAAGAACACATCCTGTATGGTTTCAATTCTTTTTAATTTGTTGAGGATGTAATTTATGTTCAAAGATATGGTCTATCTTGGCAAATGTTCCACGGGGAGTTGAGAAAACGTGTATTTTGCTGTTGTTTGCTGGAGTGTTCTTTATATGTCAGTTATTTCCTGTAGGTTGTGTTCTTCAGATCATCTACATCCTTGCAGATTTTCTGTGCAGTAATTCTCTCCATTGCTGAGTGAGTTGTGTGGGACTCTGGGTCCTATTTAAATCTTTTATGTTTAGCAGACAATCACCCTGTTTAGGTTTAGCAAGCAGGTCTTGGCTTTTTGGACTGTGGTTCTAATAATCATTTAGTTTTCAGAGCCTCTGTGGTGTTATTTTTGTCTGCTTTAATTAATCTGGTGCTGGTAGAGCCTCCACTGGTCCTTGTTTGCACTGCCTGAGGGTGAGGTAGGGGTATCCTCAGGCTGGGCTGCTGGCTGCCAGGTGTCACCCAGTGGGGGAAGAGAGTCTCAGGCCAGCAGGGTCAAAGAGTTTTCTGGGGCTAGCGCTCTTCTGGCTGAGTCCCAACTGCCAGTTCTTCCTCCCTGCCTTGGTATCCTCTAGTTGGGGAGGGGAGTCCCAGGTTCCCAGGAACAACAAGACACGTACCATTTTAATGCTAACACTTTATTGTTATTCACGCTTGTTGCCATAACCACTAACTCAGTGTTCATTGGGTAATTTGGCTAGAAGCCTCTCCTTCCCTCTTAGCCCAAACCTAACACCAGTTCATGAGCAGGCGAGTGAGCATGATGGCTAGTTTATGTATTTAAACATATGCAGAGACAAAGAGGGAAAATGGCACATCCATATATGTGATCTTTATAACATATTGACTACTAAGTATGACCCAAATGGTGCACTGAAATTACAGAATGAACAAGGAAGGTGACAGGCATATGGCATCCTTCCTTCTTCTTACCCAAGAATGTCTAGTTAAATTCAAACAAACACATACACAAAGCATGAATTCGTCTACAAGTTCATAAAAAACTATCAGACACTGCAGTGTGCCAATTACTCTGCATTTATCTCATTTAATCCTCAAAACAAACCTGTGATATAGGTTTTATTATTCTAATTATATTGATCAGGAAACCAAAGCTTGGAGAAGATAAACTTTCTCAGGATTAGGCAGAGCTAAAGCCAGTCAGCTACTTGCACTTCACTATACTATACAACATTTAAGAGAAGAAAAGCTAAGTATAAGGTCAGTATAGTAAACAAGTCTGAACACTAACAAATAACTCCTGTGCACATGATTTAATATTAGCAGAAGGGAATTATATATATGCAAATATCTATAACACGTGAATCACTTTCATTATATACTCATTAGCCTTAATCTACTGGTTAGTTAAATAATCATTCAGTTAATAATTCTTCAGAAAATGAGTAAGTTTTTAGTGGAGTTTGGGCAGAGTACTTTGTAGTAGGGAAACGAGCAGAAAAAGGCACTGTCTATCCTTGAGCAGTTCCCAACACTACTCACAAGCATGACATCCTAAACAAGACTCAAATTTCAGGTCAAAGGAACTTATGTTTTGCCCAGGACTTTCCAACTTTAGCACTTTGCGTCCCAAGAACCCTCTCAGTCCCAGGCAAACCAGATGGTTGGTCTCCCTAGGCCATAACCACCTTTGCGCTTCAGTCTTGCAATTTTAAATCTGAATCTCATAACTTATCTTACAGTGTTGTTACAAGAAATGAATGATATAATATCATGAAAACCTTTTAAGAACTGCAAAGCACAATAAAAACATGGATGTTCGCATTTATTAATGGTTATTATTTGTCATTCGTTGTGCTAAGTGAATCACATGGATGATCACATTTTGTCTTCCCAGGACGAACTTCAGTAGACCCTCTTATGATACCCAATTTACAGATGGGGACATCAGGGTACAGAGAAATTGATATCCTGCCCATGATCACATGCTGTTCCATGGTAGAACCAGGATCTGCACCCAGGCTGCCTCACTGCAGAGCCTGGGTACTTAGCCACATTCTGCCATTTGTTCTTAACGTGATGGGCATTAGAACCACCTGGGGAGTTTTTCGTAAATACTGATGTCAGGGGCGCAGAAAAATGACAGAATCGTAAGAGATGGGGCTCAGGAATTGGTACATTTTTAAAAAGTTCCCAACATAATTCTTACATGCAATTGGGTTGAGAACCACTGCTCAATTCCTTCTCTTGTATAGCGACTGACAGGTGTTAGAAAACCTGGGCCTCAATTCCTGGTCCACTGTTGACTAGCTGTGTGGCTTGGAGCTAGTTACTTAACTTCTCTTAGGCTCAGTGATTTTGTCTCTACAGTGGAGAAACTAATACCTTCCTTATCCACTCCATAATATTGTGAGATCCAAATAAGACAAAGCACATGCACATTTTATGAATGATGCATATCCTAAAACCCAGTATTATACTTTTCATGAGTAAAACTCCAAGGGTGCTAGTGAGTTTCCAATGAATGAAATGTGACTCTTTGAGTCTCAGAAGTGAAGAGATGTTGGGGACAGAAGAAACACCAGTGGAACCGGCAGCACCCCGGGCTTTTGTCTCACATTAGTGTCTTTGTGTTTAGAGGCTAATGTGGACCCTGAGCAAGTGAACCTGGCTGGGATATGTTGTTTCCTCTTCAGTTTCAGTTGGGGAATAGTTCATCTTCAGTGGGAAATGGTTCCAAAGCAGCATATCATTCTATGATTTCGTGTGCTCAGACTTTAGCTGAAGTACATTAGTTGGCTAATCCAAATCCTGTCATCTCTTATGGCTGAAAACAAAGGCAAACCTTAACAACTGCATTCAGTGAAAATCAGAAGACAATGGATGATGGAAATTCCCCAAGTGAGTTTCTGACCATAAGCAGATTTGCTAAAGTAAGATGTAAAACAACTGTGATGGCGGTTGGTGTCAAGATGGCGGCATAGGCTGACTCTGAACTCACCTCCCATGGACACAACAAAATTACAGTGACTCTTGGAACAATTACCCCTGAGAGAGAGCTGAAAACTGGACAAAAAGAACCCCCGCAATGAGAGACAGTTGTGACTGAGGTGGAAGAGGCAGATATTCCTCTCTGGAGAGAAAAAAAACCACCTTTGCAAGTCATAGCACTTCATGGCCACCTGGGTGCAACCCAAAGGCATGCAGCCTTCCTTGGAGGAGTGGGGGACCGGAGCCCTGGGGTGTTACCTCTATAAGCATCTTTTGGTCCCAGCACAACCATGCTGAGTGTCATAGGGTCTGGCTTTGCTGTCTACTAACAGCGGTGGGGAATACCCCCAGAAAAGCAATCAGAGTTGGGGGAAAAAAAGCCACTTCTTAAAGAGCCCATGCACACTTTCACCCATTTTGGAAAGCAACTTAAAATCACCAGAAAGAAAAGTGTACAGTCCTTTGGTGAAAAGGGACTCACCTGATTGGCTCTGGATGCATCTCAGTGAGAGGTGAGGCCTCTCCAGGGACTGAGATATTGGTGGCAGCCATTATTGTGCCCTAGTACAGGCGTGCTGACACAGATGCTGGCAGACACCATTGGAGTTCTTCCCCTGGCCTGGTAACCCAGGGTCTGCCCCACCCACTAAAGCACTGATTTAATCCAGCACAGACAGGGCAGCCAGCCCACCCTAGGGACTGGCCATACCCAACAGCAAGCCCTCGGGCAACTGGTGGACCTGCATAGGCTGGGTGCCTGGATCATCTGCAGCTGGGCAAGTGGGCTCCACCTCTGTGGGGCAGGGATGTGCAAGGAGTGGGTGGAGTGTGTGGGGCCTCTGCAGGAGGGTGAGTGGGTCCACTTCAGGGGGTCAGGGCATGCGCATGGGGCAGGACTGTGTTGACTGTGTGTGTGGCCCTGTGGGCAGTAGGGCTTGTCAGTGGCAGAAGACTTGTGCTTCTCAAACAGCCACATAAGGGATCACCCCACCTTCCAAAGCCTGAAGCAATTGGGTACTTGCATGCCTGGGGCCAGCCCCACTCAGCTGCAATCCTGAGAGAGCTGACAAGGGCCTTGTAGCCTGGAGGACTACAGTAATTGTAAGCCCCTGAGCCTAGCAACCTGCCATGCTGGGGGCCTACTCACTTAACAACAGGAATATCCTATTAGACCTTGCAGTCAGCTGTGCTGGGGCCCCCCACACCTGATAAAGTGACTGAAGTGTTCATAGCAGCCACATGCAGCTGAGTAGTACACCCAGCCAGCCGTGGGGGCTGCCCAGCCTCCCTGGGAACCTGCAGCAACAGCAACCCTGCCAGAACAGGACACATGTAGCCCACACAGGGATCACTCCTGGAACATTTGGAACTGGTGATCAGAAGGAAGGACACTGTTGGGCCTCTGAAGTCATCTTCTACATGAGGCCACCTCTCCAAGATCAGGTGACATAGCTGACCTACCTAATACCTAGATATAAATACAGAGAAAGAGGTAAAATGAGGAGGCAAAGGAATATGTTCCAAGTAAGGGAACAGGACAAATCCTCAGAAAAACAACTAAATGAAACAGAAATGAGCAACCTACCTGACAAAGAGTTCAAACAAAAAGTCATAAGGATGCTCACTGATCTTGAGAAGAATGGATGAAATCAGTGAGAATGTCAACAAAGAATTGGAAAAAATATATATATAAACATCAGAAATGATGAATACAATACTGGAAATGAAAAATTCACTGGAGGCACTTAAAAGCAGAGTAGAGGATACAGAAGAACGGATTAGCGAGCTGGATGAAAGACTAGAGGAAATCACCCAAGCTGAACAGCTAAAAGAAAAAAGAATTTAAAAGAATGAGGACAGTCCAAGGGACCTCTTGGACAACATCAAGTGCACTAACATCCATGTCATATGTATCCCAGAAGGAGAAGAGAGAGACAAAGGGGAAGAGAATCTATTTGAGGAAATAATAACTGAAAACTTTCCTAACCTAAGGAGGGAAACAGATATCCAGGTACAGGAACCACAGAGAGCACCAAAAAGATAAACCAAAAGAGGCCCACATGAAAAGAAACATTGTAATGAAAACATCCAGAATTAAATGTAAAGAGAGAATCCTAAAAGCTGCAAGAGAAAGGTAACAAGTTACATACAAAGGAAACCCCATAAGGCTATCAGCTGACTTCTCAGCAGACACCTTACAGGCAAGAACGGAGTGGCATGATATACTTAAAGTGCTGAAAGGAAAAACCCTACAGCCAAGAATATTCTACCCAGCAAGGTTATCATTCGGAATGGAAGGAAAGATAAAGAGTTTCCCAGACAAGCAAAGATTAAAGGAGTTTATCATCAAGAAACCTGTCTTACAAGAAATGCTAAAGTGACTTA
Organism: Tapirus terrestris; assembly: GCA_004025025.1. Classification (NCBI taxonomy): domain Eukaryota; kingdom Metazoa; phylum Chordata; class Mammalia; order Perissodactyla; family Tapiridae; genus Tapirus; species Tapirus terrestris. The sequence continues at coordinate 23,246 of PVID01000639.1, forward strand.
TTCAAGGTAGAAAGAGAAGACCACAAATAAGAGTAAGAAAATTATCAAAAAAGCAGTAAAATCATTAGTAAAGGCAAAAATACAGTAAAGGTAGCAGATCAACCACCTATGAAGGTAATATGAAGGTCCAAAGACAAAAGTGCTGAAATTACCTATTTCCATGATAACAGGGTAATAAATACACACACAGACACACACACACAAAGAGGTTAGATATGAGATCAAAAAAATAAAATGGGGGGGCGAGGGGAGTAAAAAAGTAGAGCTTTTAGAAACAGGTCAAACTAAAGAGACCATCAACTTAATATAGATCGCAATATATGTAGGTTATTATATATGAACCTGATGGTAATCACAAACCAGAAGCTGATAATAAATACATAAAAATCTAAGAGAAAGGAACTAAACATAATACTAAAGAAAGCCATCAAACCACAAGGAAAGAGAGCAGGAGAAGAAGAAAGGAACAGAGAAGAACTACTAAAATACCCAGAAAAAAAGTAACAAAATGGCAATAAATACATACTTATAAATAGCTACTTTAAATGTCAATGGACTAAATGCTCCAAAGGTCATAGGGTGGCTGATTGGATAAAAAAAACAAGACCCATATATATGCTGCATACAAGAGACACACTTCAGAGCTTAAAGACCTTCACAAACTGAAAGTGAAGGAAAAGTGATGGAAATGGATACTCCATGCAAATGGCAATAAAAAGAAAGCTGGGGCAGCAATACTTACATCAGATAAAATAGACTTTAAAACAAAAACTTTAACAAGAGACAAAGAAGGGCACTCACTACATAATGATAAAGGGAACAATCCAACAAGAGGATATAACACTTGTAAATATCTATGCACCCAATATAGGAGTGCACCTTTTCTGACCACAATAGCATGAAACTAGAAATTAGCTACAGGAAGAAAATCTGAAAAGCTGCAAATACATGGAGATTAAATGAATGCTACTGAACAATGATTGGGTCAATAAAGAAATTGAAGGAGAAATCAAAAAATACCTGGAGACAAATGAAAATGAAAATATGACATGCCAGAATTTGTGGGGTATAGCAAAAGCAGTTCTAAGAGGGAAGTTTATAGCAATACAGGCCTACCTCAACAAACAAGAAAAATCTCAAATAACAATCTAGCAGTGTTCCTAAAGGAATTGGAAAAAGAAGAACAAGCAAAGCCCAAAATCAGTAGAAGGAGGGAAATAATAAAAATCAGAGCAGAAATAAATGAAATAGAGATTAAAAATTAATAGAAAAAAATGAATGAAACCAAGAGCTGGTTCTTCGAAAAGATAAGCAAAATTGACAAAACTTTAGGTAGACTCACCAAGAAAAAAAGAGAGAAGTCTCAAATAAATAAAATCAGCAATGAAAGAGGAGAAATTACAACGGACAACTCAGAAATACAAAAGATTATAAGAGAAAATGACGAAAAGCTATATGCCAACAAATTGGATCATGTAGAAGAAATGGATAAATTCTTAGAATCATACAATCTTCCAAAACTGAATCAAAAAGAAATAGAGAATTTGAATAGAACAATCACCAGTAAGGAGATCAAAACAGTAATCAAAAACCTCCCCCAAAATAAAAGTCCAGGACCAGATGGCTTCCCTGGCAAATTCTACCAAACATTCAAAGAAGACTTAATACCTATCCTTCTTAAACTCTTCCAAAAAACTGAAGAGGAGGTGAAGCTGCCTAACTCATTCTACAAAACCAACATTACCCTGATACCAAAATCAGACAAGAATAACACACAAAAAGAAAATTACAGGCCAGTCTCACTGATGAACATCGACGCAAAAATCCTCAACAAAATATTAGCAAATTGAATACACAATACATTAAAAAGATCATACACCATCATCAAGGGGGATTTATCCCAGGGATGCAGGGATGGTTCAATATCCACAAATCAATCAACGTGATACACCACATTAACAAATGAAGAATAAAAATTACATGATCATCTCAATTGATGCAGAGAAGACATTTGACAAGATCTAGCATCCATTTATGATAAAAACTCTCAATAAAATAGGTATATCAGTAAAGCACCTCAACATAATAAAGGCCATATATGACAAACCCACAGCTAATATTATTCTCAATGGTGAAAAACTGAAAGCTATCCCTGTAAGAACAGGAACCAGACAAAGATGCCTACTGTCCCCACTCCTATTTAACATAGTATTGGAAGTCCTAGCCAGAGCAATCAGGCAAGAAAAAGAAATAAAAGAGATCCAAATTGGAAAGGAAAAAATGAAACCATCACTATTTGCAGATGACATGATTTTATATATAGAAAATCCTAAAGAATCCACCAAAAAACTTTTAGAAATAATAAATGAATACAGTAAAGTTTCAGGACACAAAATCAACATACAAAAATCAGTTGTGTTTCTACACTAACAATGAAGTAGTAGAAAGAGAAATTAAGACTACAATCCCATTTACAATTGCAACAAAAAGAATAAAATACCTAGGAATAAACTTAACCAAAGAGGTGAAAGATATGTACACTGAAAACTATAAATCATTGTTGAAAGAAATTGAAGAAGACACAAAGAAATGGAAGGATGTTCCATGCTCTTGGATTGAAGGAATTGACATAGTCAAAATGTCCATACTTCCTAAATCAATCTGTAGATTCAATGCAATCCCGGTCAAATTTCCAACATTTTTTCACAGAAATAGAACAAAGAATCCTAAAATTTACATGGAACAAAAAAAGGCTCCAGATAGCTAAAGGACTGCTGAGAAAAAAGAGCAAAGCTGGAGGAATCACACTCCCTGATTTCAAAATGTACTACAAAGCTATAGTAACCAAAACAGCATGGTAGTGGCACAAAAACGGACACACAGATCAATGGAGCAGAACAAGAGCCCAGAAATAAACCCACACATCTATGGAGAGCTAATTTTTGACAAGGGAGCCAAGAAAATACAATGGAGAAAGGAAAGTCTCTTCAATAAATGGTGTTGGGAAAATTGGACAGCCACATGAAAAAGAACCATTATCTTACACCATACACAAAGATTAACTCAACATGGATTAGAGACTTGAATGTAAGACCTGAAATCATGAAACTTCTAGAAGAAAACACAGGCAGTACACTCTTCGATGTCGGTCTTAGCAACATATTTTCAAGTACCATGTCATACCGGGCAAGGGAAACAAAAATAAACAAATGGGATTACACCAAACTAAAAAGTTTCTGTGCAGCAAAGGAAACCATCCATAAAACAAAAAGACAACCTAACAATTGGGAGAAGACATTTGCAAACCATGTATCTGATAAAGGGTTAATATCCAAAATGTATAAAGAACTCATACATCTCAACAACAAAAAAACTAACAACACAATTAAAAAATGGGCAAAAGATCTGAACAGACATTTCTCCACAGAAGATATACAGATGACCAATAGGCACGTGAAAAGATGTTCAACATCATTAACTATCAGGGAAATGCAAATCAAAACTACAATGAGATATCACCTCACTCCCATCAGAATGGTTCTAGTTAACAAGACAGGAAACAGCAAGTGTTGAAGGGGATGTGGAGAGAAGAGAACTCTCATATACTGCTGGTGGAGGTGCAAACTGGTGTAGCCACTATGGACAACAGTATGGAGATTTCTCAAAAAATTAAGAATAGAACTACTATACAATCCAGCTATCCCATTGCTGGGTATTTATCCAAAGAACATGAAAACATGAACGTGCAAAGATACATGCACCTGTGTGTTCATTGCAGCATTGTTCACAATAGCCAAGACTTGGAAGCAATCTAAGTGCCCATCAAGGGATGAATGGATAAAGAAGATGTGGTATATACACACAATGGACTACTACTCAGCCATAAGAAAGGATGAAATCCAGCCATTTGTGACAACATAGATGGACCTTGAGGGTATTATGCTAAGCGAAATAAAGTCAGAGGGAGAAGGTCAAACACCGTATGATCTCACTCACAAGTAGAAGATAAAAACAACAATCACACAGAGACAGAGATTGGATTGGTGGTTACTAGAGGGAAGGGGAGAGGGAGGGGGGCAAAAAGGATGATTAGGCACATGTGTGGTGATGGATTGTAATTAATCTTTGAGTGGTGAACATGAAGTAATCTATACAGAAATCAAAATACAATAATGTACACCTGTAATTTATATAATGTTATAAACCCATGTTACTGCAATAAAAAAATATTCATTAAATGAATGAAAGTAAAAACAAAACATAATAACATGTGACAATATTAGGGGACCTATTTAAATAAATGATTAAATATCCTGCTAGCTTTTGGTTGTGTCTAAAACTTTACTGTGCTTTAATTCTTGTTCCAAGTGTACCCATCATTTCCATGAACCAGTCATGTAAGCTGTATACTTATATTTTGGTAATTGAAATGGAAATAAACAAGTCAGCCAACTCCATGATCAGTATGAGTCAGTCATCTCACATGGCTGCCAAAGAAATTGATGCCAACATAATCTACACTAGTAGATGAGTACACAGCACTGATGAGGATCCAGTGGGAATATCATGTTTCGTTCTCAGAGCCTCATTTCAAATGGGATTGTGGGGGTCAGAATGTCTTAAAGAATAGCCATTGGAAAGAGAGAGAACCTGAACATGGCTTCATTTAAAAAACAGCTAACACCAGGGATATTTAGCCCAGAAAAAAAAAAGTTTAGGGTCGAGGATGAGTTGGACCATTGTCTTGAAGCATTTGAGGAACTTTTTAGAAATATTTTTGCATCTCAGTGTGTTAGAGTTGAAAACAAAGAAAAGAATTTTCAGGGATGGACAACAGATTTTCACTAGATCTAAGATGTCACTTTCTAAGCATTACAAAAGCTTTAAAGAGCTCCCTCATGCACAGTCACAAAGGGCCGCCTGACGAGTATACCGTACAGAGGATTCCAGTCATGCATGGTCCCTACTCATTCCCCAGCAGTTTAACCTGAGAAGCGAAGGTCAGAGAGGTACATTCTTAGTGTGAGAGATCATACAAAGACTTTAATCGTGGAAAGAGCTTGTCTACAAATATTATGATGATGATGAAGATACTAAATTATGCAGAACCGTCTATATTTGGGCTTGATGATGTCTGAAAGCTAGGATTTGCATAACATAGCCAATAAGAACTTGACCTTCATGCCCCTCTGTCTAGGAGAGCCCTAGTAGATTTGGGTGTTGAGAGTCTTCCTCCAGCTGCCTCAGAAAAAGACAGGTGACTTGCCTACTATTATCCCACCGGTCCACTCAAAATGTATACCAAAGTGCTCGCAATGACCCGCACTGTCTGGCAGTTCGGACCTCACCTCTCATTGCTTTCTCACTCTCTTGCTTTTTCTCTAGACACACTGGAGTCTTTCTGATTTTTGAATGTCCGAGGCACACTCGCATCACAGGACCCTTGCAAATGCTGCGTCCTCTGACTGGAATGCTCTTCCCCCCGTAGCCACAAGTTTTGGTCTCTGACCCTCTCAAATCTTTCCTTTGATATGAAGCTTTTCCTAATCATTCTATTTAAAACTGTAGCACCACAGTATACTTGCCATCCCAGTTCCCTGATCCTTTTTTAGTGCACTTATTACTTTTTCAAATACTTGTAATTATTGTTTTGTCAAGTACTATATGTTTTACTTATTTACAATTTGTTTAGTTTAAGAATATATTCATTAATTTTATGTTCTGCCTCCCCCAAGGAATCCGAGCTTCAGTACTTCTAAAAAGTAAAAAAATTTAAAAATCCATGCACAATAGAGACAAATTTAGAATTTAAGAATAAATTTTAAAAGAAAAGTATAAGTATTATGAGGAAGACTGAAATTTTAATGAATATTAGAAAATGTAGGAAATGCTCTTAGATGGGATAACAAGATAAAAAAGTCAATTTATCCAAAATTAATGTATTAATTTAATAAAAAAAATCACAAGATTTAAAAACATTGTCTAAAATAAAGTTCAAATTATGGGGAAAAATAAGTGCCCCCGAATAGGCTAGAAAAATGTTGGAAATATAATTTAAATGATAGTTTAAAGTAATGAAATCACTGAATATTTTCTACAACGATTCTTCACTCACAGGAAATGAATTTTCCAATGCACATCCATTGGCTTTCAGTGTGTAACTTCTCTGTCAGTGGTTCAATGCTCTATACTTACAAATATATGACAATTGTTAAAAGTTTTGATAATCTATTTTATGCTTTTCTCTTGTTCACCTTCACAGTGTATTTCTTTCCATCATAATTATGCAGTTATGTGTTTTGAACTTAGGAAACATATGACTACTAGAAATTGCCTATAGGCTCTAGAAATAAAGAATGAAAATAGTAGAGTATTTAAAAAAATGTTTATTTCCAGTAAATATGTAGAGTTGGGTTCCTTTCAATTTTTGGATATATTTTTTTCCAGATTTAGCATATATTACTTCTGAGTTTAGTGACTTCTGAGTTAATGTTACAAAGAAAGAAATTTTGTCATTAAATTTAGTCACATGTTTTCCTTCAAATTCCTTAGCCCATTGATTCTTGTTTCATCATAGTGTGTATTAGTTGGGGCTGCCCAGAGAAACAGGACCAATAGGATATCCGGATATTTATATCTATATCTAAATCTAAATCTATCTCTATGATCTCTCTTTCTCTCTTTTCATCCATCCATCCATCATCTATCTATCTATCTATCTATCATCTATCTGACATTGATTTGTTTTAAGCAACTGGCTTATGTGGTTGTGGAGACTGGCAGGCCGCCGCCTGGAGGCCCAGGGAAGAGCTGATGCAGTAGCGCAGGCATTTTAGCCAAAGATATATTGTTCCTTCCATTTTTCTGATTTTTACTTTGTTTTAATTATATTAAGATGAAGAACCGTTTAAACTGCTTTCTGAAGATGAACAACACACTGACTGTATTTTTGTTAAACGTTTCTATGTCAATCAGTGGGGTAATTTTCTCTCCATTGCCACAGTAACCATCCAAAGATAAGCTTCCTTTTCATTTGTCTTTTATGGGGCTCCAACAAAATAAGAATGTTCTTGGACATAGGAAAAAATATGGGAACTGTTATCGCATCTGTCACAGAGTTAGATCGAGTTTCAGCCGTGACCTGACAATATCCATTACGTGGTATTTGTTTTCCTTTTGAATATTTACTTGTGTTCTGCAAGGCCTGACCAAGTCGTAAATGATTTGTTCAGGTAAATCAGGAGGTGACTGAGCTTCGTGCTGTCAAGAAAACAGTGGAGAAATATTTCAAAGCTATGAAATATATGTGTTTAAAAGTGGTGAAAAATGAAGAACATTTTATAGATAATGCTTTAAAGGAAATATTTTGTAACAATCTTAATAAATTCATAAAAATATGAAATTTTAGATTCTACATTTGGTATTCTTCATGACTTTGAAAAGATCAGAATAAAAAATAAACTCCTTATTTTCAGAAGCCAGAGGTGCTAGCATCATGCTTTTCAGATGAAAAAGACTAGTGTAATCCTTCTGCTCCTCTCTCCGATCTGTTATGCCTGTATCTCAGACTTCTGGCTGTGCTAGAATCCACGGCTGGGAGATGCTACTGTAGTGTCAGTTCTAGGTATCCACGAAGATGTGCTCACATTTAAGAACTTGGGAGTGCTAGGTACATGGTTTTACAAGTGAAATATTTGTTTTATGTATATAGTCTGTCTTTCAACCAATTCCAAATAGAACCTCAAAAGTACAAAAGCTCCCTGGGATACAGGCACCCTGGGTTGCCCTGCACACCAATCTGACCTTCTGTTCCCTCTCGTCTGGATAAACTGGTTGTCTGGCCTGGGAACAGGCACAGTCAGGCAGCTCTCCCCGCACTGGGAAAGGGTTCCTGAGCCAGCATGTAAGTCCAAAGGTAGCTCGAAAGTAAGGACGTGGACTCTGGACCCAAACCACCTGGATTTGAACCCCAGCTTTGCAACTTACTAATAATAAGATGACTTTGAGGAAATCACCAAATTTCCTTTTGCCTCAGTTTCTTCCACTGTAAAAAGGGGGCAATGTTAGTATCTGTCCTTGAGGTTTGTTCTAAGATTAAATATGTCAATAAATGTAACGTGTTTGTGGGAGGAGCTGGTATAGAGTAGCATGTTAGGTAAGTTATCTGAAAGCCTGCATCACTGATGATTTATCTTGGAATAGGAAGGTCAAATGCCACATCAATGCTGATCACTAGATTTGTGACCTTGGGTATTGATTGCATTTCATTCTTCTGACTTTACGCTTCTCACTAGTAAAGATGAATAACTCCTGCCCTCACTATTCCCCAGTGACTCAATAAGGACTATCTTGCAAAGGCTCAGGCACGCAGCAGTAAGCATCACATAATGAGTTTCATCAGGAGCACGAGTCCCCTGTTTTTGCAATTTCCTGGAGAGATGGGCTTGGACCATGGTACTCTGCCCCCTGCTGCTTTCTCTTTTTAATGGGGAGAGCATAACAGTGATCTTGCTCAGGGGAATAGATACTTGAAGATGTTTCCAGTTTCTTGATGTGCTGGAAAAAGGCAGTTCTGTAATACCTACCCGGAGACAGTGAAGGAATTTGCCAGGCCACCCAGAGAGAGAGGTCCAGAGTCAAGAACTAGCATTCCTATTTTTTTGAACAAGAATGAAAGACAAAATATAAGTAAATGATTTTTTATTTTTTTACTTCTTTTTTTAGTGAGGTATAATTGACATATAACATTATATTAGTTTCAAGCGTACAACACAATGATTCCGTACAGATATTTGTATACATTGTGAAATGATCACCACAATAAGTCTAGTTAACACGGGTCACCACACATAGTTAAAAAAACTTTTTTCTTGTGGTGAGAACTTTTGAGATCTGTTCTCTTAGCAACTTTCAGATATGGAATAGATTATTATTTATTATAGTCACCATGCTGTACATTACATCCCCATGATTTATTTATTTTATAACTGCAAGTTTGTACCTTTTGACACCCTCCACCATTTTGCCCTCCTTTGACAACCCCCAACAACAACCAACCTATTCTCTGTATCTATGAGCTCTGTTTTTTTTTGATTCCACATATAAGTAAGATCATACGGTATTTGTCTATCTCTGTCTGACTTATTTCACTCAGCATAATGCCCTTGAGGTCCATCCATGTTGTCACAAATGGCAAGACTTCAATCTTTTTTATGGCTGGATAATATTCCATTGTGTGTGTGTGTGAGTATGTATACATATATATATACATACATATATATACATACACACCACATTTGCTGTATCCATTCACCCACTGCTGGACACATAGGTTGTTTCCATATCTTGGCTATTGTAAATAATGCTGCAGTGACCATGGGGCTGCATATATCTTTTTGAGTTAATATTTTCATTTCTTTCAGATAAATTACCCAGAAGTGGAATTGCTGGCTCATATGGTAGTTTTATTTTTAATTTTTAAAAAAATATGTTTTATTTATTTATTTTTTTGAGGAAGATAGGCCCTGCACTAACATCTGTTGCCAATCTTCCTCTTTTTTTTTCTTTTTTCTCCCCAAAGCCCTAGTACTTAGTTGTGTGTCATAGTTGTAGAGTTGTAGCTCTTCTATATGGGATGCCTCCTCCACATTGCTTGATGAGCAGTGAGTAGGTCCACGCCCAGGATCCGAACGGGCAAACCCCGGGCCACCGAAGTGGAACACACAAAATTAACCACTACACCACCGGGCCAGCCCCTATTTTTAACTTTTTGAGGAACCTCCATACTGTTGTCCTTATGGCTGCACCAATTTACATTCCCACCAGCAGTGCACAGGGCTTCCTTTTCTCCACATCCTTGCCAACACTTGTTGTTTCTTGTCTTTTTGACAATAGCCATTCTGACCAGTGTGAGGTGATATCTCATTGTGGTTTTGATTTGCATTTCCCTGATAATTAGTGATGTTGAGCATCTTTTCATGTACCTATTGGCCATCTGTATTTCTTCTTTTGAAAAACGTCTATTCAGATCCTCTGATCATTTTTAAATCAGATTGTTTTTTTAAACTATTGAATTGTATGAGTTTTTTATATACTTTGGATATTTACTCCTTGTCAGATATATGATTTGCAAATATTTTTTCTCCCATTCAGTAGGTGCCTTTTCATTTTGTTGATGGTTTTATTTGCTGTTCAGAAGCTTTTTAGTTTACTGTAATCCCATTTGTTTGTTTTTGTTGCCTTTGCTTTTGGTGTCAAATCCAAAAACATCATCACCAAGACTGATATCAAAGAGCTTACTGTCTGTATTTTCTTCTACGAGTTTTATGGCTTCAGGTCTTACATTCAAGTCTTTAATCCATCGTGAGTTAATTTTTGTGTATGGTGTAAGATAGTGATCCAGTTTCACTCTTCTGCATATGGCTGTCTGGTTTTCCCAGCACCATTTATTGAAGAGACTGTTCTTTCCCGTTGTATATTCTTGGCTCCTTTGTCGTAAATGAATTGAGCATATGTGTGTGGGTTTATTTCTGGGCTCTCTGTTCTGTTCCATTGATCTAAGTGTCTATTTTATGCCAATACCATATTGTTTTAATAAATGATTTTTTCAAGTTGTTAAACAAAATATAAATTAAATGAATCTATCTATGAATACCCCAAAGTAATGGTGAAATATTATAATGAAGAATATAATATGCAGAATATATAATGCAATATGATGTTCTTAATCCTAAATACATAACTTTTATGTACATATTAAAAAATATGATCTTAAAACGATCTTTTTGGTGAATCTAACTTGTGATTGGTAGCTCACAACTGAGATGAGGGATGCCAACAAAGGACAAGGAAATTAAAAAAAAAAATTCAAAGGAATCTTTTAACATAATTATTTTTCTAAAACTAACCACAATATTGTAAAGCCACTAATTTTCATATTCTCTTTTTATAATACATATAATTATGTGTAAACTCACCAGAGGAAGATTCACATGTGTATTCATATATATTATCGGAACTCGCAATGGAAGTTTTCAATTGTATGGCCACGTTTCAGTGAGGAAATGAGAAATTTCATAACTTGTCCAACATCCAGTAGGCAAAAAGTGATGAAGGTAGGATTCAGACCTATATTTGCTATATTTTAAAACTTATGGTTTCCCATTCTAGACCTAATGAAAAAGATTTAGCTTGCTTTAACATATGAAGTGATACTGCCCTGTGGTCAGGGCTGGCTTCACAGGATGGGAGCTGTGCAGTCACTCAGGGCCCCATGCTTGGTTTAATGTGCTTCTGTTGCCATCTTGAAATTTTAAGGGTATTTGAACAAGTGGCACTGCATTTTTAATTTGCATTGGGCCCAGCAAATTATATAGCTGGTCCTGCTTCTGGAAAATATCTCAACAACTCTTTTAACAGTCTTCATGTTTAGAGATATGATAAAACCTATCCTAATCAACAAGCGAGATTGTTCCTGGACAATTTTGGGACTGGTGCATTTCTTTTCATTATTAGTAAAACAGATTTACTTCTCAGATATCAGTTTTCTCTTTCCTATAAGAACGGTACTCATTGACCCTGAATGTGCTCACTTGTTGCTGAAGTGTTCTCCACCCATGGTGATGCTTCTGGCGTTCTCCAAAGGAAGGGGCATTCCCCCTGGGAATGAATGCCCCTTTGTTTGAGTTGAGCAAACCTCTTAGCAAAAAATAGGACTTGGAACAGAAGTGATTTCCTCTAGTTTACTGAAGGGATGCCTTGGCCCTTCTTTAAATTGATCTTCAAAATATTAAATCTATGAGGGGAGGGAGGGAGGAAGGGAGACAGGGAGGCTATAACACTGTTAATGGACTTTGCCTCCCACCTAGAAAGAATGTATTGCTCTCTCATTGTGTTCCTGTAGCACTTTATATAAATCTCTTTAATTGCCCTTATCAGCTGGTAGAGTTGTTGCTGGTTTAATTGTGTTCATTGGATACTAGGCTCCTTAAGTAGCGGAATACAGCCTTGTTCATCTTTTTTACCTTCGGACCTCTAAAATTTAGTCAAAATTTTGATGGAATGTTTGGTGAAGTGAAAGGCCAAATTCTCCTTTTACTCAGATTTTGGTGATTATGTATCTCAATCACAATTATGCATTTTTTCAAGTGAGTTATGTGAAAACTTCCCCAAACTAAAACTTAATGAATCCCCCAAAATGGATGTGTAAGTGCTTCATTACCTAAAAGCAATGTTTCCAATTAGTTTCTGCCTCTGGGTTTTATTTTCTCAATGTGATTTAGCCAATGTTTTAGCTAAAGAGAAAGTAAGCCACTGATTAAACTAATGTCTTAGCATAAGACAAAGTGAACCACTATCAGCATAAATCTTTCTCCAAAAGCATTTGACAAAAGCCACTGCTAATTGTTTAGCCAACTGCAAATGTAGTTGTCAGTTATTAGGATCATAAGGTTCTTTTTGCCTTTTTCTTCATTTGATTTTCCTTTTCCTAGAATATGGAAATATGGCACTTACATATTAAATAAGAGCTTCTCTTGAAAGACACAGTGCAATTGAGGACATGCTCTTCATAGAAGAGGGAAATTTTTTTACATTAAGAAAAAGAAAAAGTATATATCTATTTCAAGAGTAATAGGTCAATGTTCAAACTCATTAATTCAAACCCTGTGAATGCTAACAAAAATTTAAAGAGGAAGTAGAAATGCCAATATTACACTAATTCATTCAGAGTATGAAGCATGATAGAACAATTCCCAACTTGTTTTCTTAGGTTAGGACAATTGTATGCTGGAGCCAGCTTGTACAGGCTAACAAGAGCCAATGGTGAGCATCTCTTCCTAGCTCTGCATTCAGTGACATCACATTGGTGGATTGAAATCAGCTATGATGGGAGTATGTTCACCAAGGTAATCACCAATCACTATAAAGTAAGGCCTTTTATTCCCCTGGGAAACCAATGATTTAACATTTACCGGCACACCACTGGGTCAGATTAACCCAGATTCTATAACTCAACAAGGATTTTACAGGAAGAGAAAATTATAGACTCAAATTGCTCATGAATGTAGATGTGAATATGTTTAACAGAATATCAGCTAATATAGCCCAGTGAAAGAAACAAAACCTTGTGATCAAGTGGGATAAGGAAATATGATTAATATTTTAAGAATGCAAGGTTAGTTAAATAATCCAAAATCAATCAATGTAGTTCACCAATTTATCAGAATAACCATAAGACCTTATCACCAGATGCATAAAAATCATTTAATTAAATTTAAGTTGGTAAAAATCTCAGCAATTTAGGAATAGAATTAAACTTCCTCAATCTGATTAAGAGTATCTGCCAAAAACCTAGAGCTAACAACATATATAAGGGTGAAATATTAAAAGGTTTCCCCTTAAAGAAAGTTGGGAACAAAACAAACATGTCTACTGCCAATACTTTTATTCACCATTATATTGGAGGTCCTATCCCATTCAAAAAAGCAAGAAAAAGAAAGAAAATCCATAAAGATTGGAAAGAGTAAGGTATAATTCTTTTTTTTGCAAATGACAATTGTGTGCACAAAATATCCAAAAGATTCTACAAAGAAACTACTAGAACTAATAAATGAATTTAACGAGGTCATAGTATGCAAGTCAACATGCACAAAAATAATTGTATTTCCATATACTAGAAATAAAAATTAGAAAAGGTAATTTATGCCATGTACAACAGCATCAAAACATCAAATAGCTAGTGAAAAAGAAGGTAATGAAAAATGTGTAAGACATCTACTCTTCTAACTACACAACTTAGATGACAGAAATTAAAGAATAACCTACATAAAATGTACCATGTTCTCGGATTGGATATTTCAATATTGTTTAAACGTCAGTTCTTCAGAAATTGACCTATGGATTCAATGAAATTGCAGACAAAAATCCCAGCAAGTTTTTTGTATGTTTTTGTGGAAAATGGGTAGACGGGAATAGCCAGAGACTTCTAAGTGTTTTAGCAGTGTTTGGCCTTTTATACTATTCACATGCTATTCATTAATAAATAAAGGTTAATTAAAAAAAATTCTCCATGAGCCCCCAATTTTCCTGCTCTGTGACAAGCTAGATAGTCCAGAAGAGAGCCTGAAAAGCAAACTTGAGGAAGATCAACACTTAAGGCCTGGGCACAGAAGAAAATCTAACAGAGACCGAGTGGAAAGAAGTGGGGAATCAACCCCAGAGAATGAGCTGCCTGGAAACCAATGAAAGAAAAGAGTTCAGAAAGGTTGTCAACAACATCAAATGCCCTAGAGTCAAGAAAGATAAGGTTTAAAAAGATCCCTTAGTGAAAACAGGGGAATGGTGGAAATGCGAGAGAAATCACAGTGAACTGGGTAGTAAATAGGAGGTGAGGAAGTGGAGAAAGAAAGTAGACAAAATTCAGGCTTGGATATGAAAGAACAACAACAAAAATGTCAAAGGTAGAGGTAGATATGTGATTCAGGGAAATTTGAGGAAAAATAAGAGAATCCTGAGCATATTTAAATTCTGTTAAGAGAAATACTCTTGGGAGTGGTTCCCAAACTTGGTTGTATGTGAGAATCACCTGGAGAGCCTTTAAAAATTCCAGGGCCTGTGTGCATGTGGGGGCAGGGGATATATGAGAAATCTCTAAAACTGCTCTTAGAAGAAGTCCATTGAAAAAAAGAATTCAGTTCTCAGGCTGTGCTTCAGATAAGTCAAATCAATCTCTGGGGTTAGGGCCAAAGCATCAATAGCTTTTGAAAGCTCCCAGGTAATTCCAATGTGTAGATAAGTCTGAGAACCACTGCACTATTTTAGTGCTTCTCACACTTTAGTGATGATTAAAATTACCTGGAGAGTTTGTTATAACACAGATTGCTGGACCCCATCCCCAGAGTTTCTGATTCAGTAGGTCTAGGGTGGGGCCCATGAATTTAATTTGCCTTTTTAAAAAGCTCCCAGATTATGTTAATGTTGCTGGTTCAAAGACCACACTTTGAGTAACACTCTGCTCTAGGGAGAGAGACTGAAGAGAAAAGAGAGAAAGGAGATGGTTGGTTGGGCAAGGAGCTTTGGGAAGAGCGGTGCTTGGTTGCCTTGTTGATGGGAGAAAAGGCAGACGCCTCTTCCTTTGTGACAAGGAGGCAAAAAAGAGATTACGAATGTGAATTCAAGTAAGTGTTGGCGGATTAGCAGGAAGTCAAGGAAGGTCTGTGTTGATGCCTTCAAGCATTTTAGGCTAGTCCTGGTAGTGTAGAATGGTCATAGGTATCTGACACGTACATAGTCATGAAGTAATAATCTACAACAATTACTCATATGGTGGCAAAATCAAATTCCAGACAGTTAGGTCCAGGTTTCATTGATGTGTGGAACCAGGACATGTTAGCCCAAGGAGTGTGTGCAGTTGTAACCACATTAATTCTGGGATTTCTTTTCTCACATGAAAACCAAGAAAGCAATGGTGACCTACCAGTGTTCCCAATATCTGCAAAATAGCAAAGGTGACTCTTTTGCTTAGAAGTATGAATTATCTTTGGACAGTCATTCAATAGACATTTGGGTTATAAACCTATGGAATCCAAACTAAACCAAACTGATCCAAACCAAAAACTCCTCTAGTCATCCAGTAGTCTGAATACTGATAATTGTCCAAAATTATCCTGCAGGCTATGCTTGTGGAACAGATGTCAACTGGTCCAGTTGCATTACTAGTTGCACTGGGAATGATGATTCCTACAGGATGGTTGTGGAACAGTTCCGAGAATACAGTCCTTCGAGGGCAGAGAAAGGGCCAGTAAAGTTGACATCCCACATACACATCTAAGGTGATAAATACCAAAGCTCCTGGCAGAGACGGGGAAGCTCCCAGTGGCAGTTGCTGTGGGTTGACATAATGGTTATGATTTCATTAGATCAACGACACATGTTGTAGTATATATCTGAAGACCCCCAACCATGACGTTTGTAGATGAGGCAATCTGGATGATTCCAGTGGTCCTCTAAAATGTTTAGTAAGCCTTCACGATTTGCTCAACTTGGTCCCTTTAGCAACTCGTGGAATTCTGGCTGAAATCTGGTAATTTATTCTAGTGCCGAAGTTCTCAAAGTGTGGTCCCCATCAGCAGTAGCAGCAGCTTCACCTGGGAACTTCTTAGAAATGCAAATTGCCAGGCTCCACCCAAGACCTACTGAATCAGATACTCCGGGGATGGGGTGCAGCAATCTGTGTTTTAATAATGCCTCTAGATGATTTTGATGCATGCTGAAGTTTGAGGACCATTATTTCAGTGAATGGCCTGAAATTCATAACCTGAACCACTGGAGTTTCCCAAAAATGTCAGCACCCATCTGTCAGTGAATTATTTTGGTGGATGACTTGGAAAATATTTTTTAGCATAATCTACTTTTCTCAGAGAGAGATAGAGTGTCATATCCACATACATAGCTGGTGAGACTAACAGGTGATACATTTCTATGCACAATAACATCTTAGTTTGAAATGCGTTTTAAGATTCCAGTTAGCTTGCTCTAAAATTCTATTGGATTGGTTCTGTAAGGCAATTGACTATCTCATTTACTCCCTATCAAACGCATTCACTGGCTGCTAATTTTGGGAGCATATGTGAATCCCACGTATTCACTAACTGAGAAGAAATGAGGCGCCCAAGACCACTGCTGCATCTTGCAGTTTCACATTCAGAAAACAAAACACGTGACACCACCAAACCCACTCCAGTTCATGTAGCTAAGTCATCCTCAATAACTGATAGAAATCAAGTACTCTTTAGAGTATAAATAACAAGAACAACAATAACAGCTTAACCCAAACACCTGCTGGCTCAGTGGCTCCCTCCCAGGTATTAGCAGGACCTCACAGCTCTCCCAATCACCCCTCATAATGTCACCAAGTCATACAAGAGAGTATGATCTGGAGGTCTTCGTGTGCTTTCAAAATACAGTCTATCCCTCTCAGCTCCCCCAGTGCATGATCTCCTTCTGGTGCTCTTGCTCCCACTTATCTACCTCCAGTGTCATCTGAAGAAACCTCACTTGTACCATGACCTGTTATGGGAATGTCACCATTCATACCAAGGACACTGGGTATAGGTGCTGTCAAAGCTTCCAATCCTCAGAGTGCTAGAAGAGCATCAAATCATCTGTGGAGGCAGGGCTGAACTTTGTCCCTGAAACAATTCCACCTGTGTCAAAATGCCTACATGGTCTCTTCTTGATCAGTTTTACCAGCTTTTGACCCCCAATGCCCAGATCACAAAGGTTGAGACCGGAAAGAGGCAGCTTATACTTCCTCTTCCTCTTCTTCCTGTAACTGTTTTATTGCATGAGATGTATTTGATAAGTTGCCAGCTGAAGACAAGTTTATTTTTTCCAACATATCCTACAAAAATAGTTTAGAACTTTGTTCTGGAATGTGAGCATTGAAATCTTAATGTTTTATGCTTAGCCTTCGGGAGCCTGACCAAAACAAAAGCAGAAAATATTCGATTTTAACATCCTGTTAACAATGTCAAACAAAACTCCTTTCTCCTCAAAAAATGTGTTCATATCTATATAAATGGAGGCAAACAAACAAGATAACCAGCGTGTGAACAAGTTCCAACCTTCTTCATATACCGATGTTCCATTTTGGGTATGTGAATATCTGCACTATCAACATTAAATTGAATATGGCTGTAATAACTCTAATATATACTAAGTATTCAGTATGTACCATGCACTGTGCTAAAAATTATCTAATTTTATGTTCCAAACAATGCTTTAAGTAGGTACTGTTACCATATACAAAGTCTAGAGGGGCTGACTACCTTGCCCCCAAGGTGCCAAACCCTGATTCACTCATTCAGACCTGGATAGAGAGGGAGAAGTGGATGTGTCTTCCAGGGGTTGAAGGCAGATAAGTTTCAGAAAAGGAACCACAAATAAGACAGATAATTTAGAAATGAAATTGCTCCACAAAATTTGGGAGAAAAAAATTATGTTATTAGTTTTCTTTTTAAAATTAATTTGGTTCCAAGTCTCTTCTCACCAGTGTGGTAAGAAATTCAGTCTCCTGTATTTTTTTGAGGGTGTGTGTGGTGTCCTCGACTAAAAGGCCGTAAAAGACTCCTAAGGAATGTTACAAAGTATAGAAAGTTGGGCAGAAGTTCCTGTTGTCTGGAAGGCAAGAGACTTCACTTCCTCCTGACTAGGCCAGAGCATGGGATTCTTTGTGCGAATCTCCCAGGCATAGCGTCCAGTAGACATCTTTAGGCATACATGTGTGTCCCTTTACCTCTGGGTCACTGAAGTGGAGGAGGCGACCAATGCCCACCCCCTGGCAATATCTGCCTGAAGTCTACCCCTCTCTTTAGATGAGCCACTTCTGACTCCTTCAAAAAAAATTTTTTTTTTTGGTGAGAAAGATTAGCCCTGAGCTAACATCTGTTGCCAATCCTCCTCTTTTTACTGAGGAAGATTGGCCCTGGGCTACCCTCCGTGCCCATTTTCCTCTACTTTATATGGGACGCCGCCACGGCACGGCTTGAGAAGCGGCGCATTGGTCCACGCCCAGGATCCAAACCTGCGAACCCTGGGCCACCACAGTGGAGCACACGAACTAAACAGGTACGCCACCGGGCCGGCCCCTCCTTCACATTTTTTATTCCATCTTTCCATAATGATCTAGGTCATACCCATTCCAAGCATAAGCTTTTACAAGCAGAAACCTGCTACTTTCTTCTATGGACAGAAATCGCTACCACCGGGACAGAATTTATCCAGAAAATAAAGGGGCGAACCTTGTATGACAAGGGCTGCTGTATCCAGACACTTGTAACAAGGAAGAGTAGCCTTTGTGTGGAAACATCCAGGTTTCATTTTATTATATTTCTCTGAGTTTTTGTCTCTTTTGCTCCCCTTAGGACAGTGTCTGTGTAGTCCTGATGTAGAATGACCTGTTCTTTGGAACTTATCTCTCACTGAAACCAACCATATCTAAGAATCATCATAAATAATTATCAGTTAATTACACAATGAGATCGAATTGAAAAATAAAATCACAGACTAAAAGCTATTTCGTAGGTAACACTGTCTTAGTCAGTTTGGGCTGCTATAACAGAATACCATAGACTGAGTGGCTTATAAACGACAGAAATTTCTTTCCCATAGTTCTGATGGCTGGGAAGTCTAAGGTCAAGATGCTGGCAGATTAAGTGTCTGGTGAGGGTCCACTTGCTGATTCATAGTTGGCCTTCCTCTTGCTATGACTTTACATGGTTAAAGGGCAGGAGGGCTCTCTGGGGCCTCTTTTATAAGGGTACAAATTCATTCATGAAGGCTCCACTCTCCTGACCTAATCACCTCCCCAAAGCCCCACCTCCAAATACTATCACATTAGAGATTAAGTTTCAATGTATGAATTTTGGGGGACACAAACATTCAGTCTACAGCAAACACAAATTAAGAAAAATCACCTATTAAATAATGTGGTAAATTGTGAAAAAAAATGTCCATGATATTTTACAACGCCGTCAAGGAGTGGGATCTCTTTTAACATCCTTCGAATGTAGATTTATACATGTGACTTGAATTGGCCAATGGGACATTAACAAACTTGATGCAAGCAGAGGCTTGAAAAGTGCTTGTGCAGAAGGGTGTGTTCTCTGGGTACTTTTGGAGCCCAGCCGGAGTATAAAGAACTAGGCTAGCTATGAGTAAGTCCAGAGACAGAAGCCTGTCTTGAAAGGAAGAGTGGATGTGGCTTTTTCCAATGGAGTGGACTAAATCTGATACAAGGAAAGCCATACAGTTTTTAAAGGAGTTGTACCAGCACAGACTAAAAGAGAGTGAGACAGTTTAAGATGAAAAGAGACTTTTGCCTTCAACTTTCTGTAGGTAGGAAGAAGGCTGCAACGCCTACTCAGCTAGAAACATGACCATTTCATTTAGAAAAGGAAAAATGTCTCAGAAAACAGAGCCAAAATCCCAGAGGGCACAGCCATGGAGAACGGTGGACTAGAGAGCCACTGCCAGAGGGCAGAATGTTCTCTAACCTGAGACTAAAGGGAACTGGCAACATGTACTCATCTCAATTCCACAATTGCTATTGACGAGTGACTGCTGTGAGGATTTCAATTGTTTGTTGTGGTCATTTTGACCTTGGCTCACTATTGAAGGTTGGATGTGTGTTCTCAGTTTTGAAGTCTCTGAATCGAGAGGAGCTGCAACCAAGTGTCCTCTTCTGCATTCACAAAAGATGCAGATCACATGATACTGGACTTGAGCCTGATGTCATAATTGAAAGAGACTTTTGGGAGTCCTAAGAGAGTTGAAGATATTTTCTATGTGGGGAGAATGAAATAATTGTGACCAGAGGGTGAACAATGGTAGATTAGGGACGATTAAAAAAGCCCACAATATTTTGCAGCAACTCCCATAAAAAAATTGAGTCTATTTTTCCATGCCTTGAATCTGGACTTGGCTATGACTTGCTTTGGCCAATGGGACATTCGTAAGTATGATAGAAGCAGAGGCTTGAAATGAGCTTGAACATTTCAGCTTGCTTTCTTGCTGCTTTTGTAACAAAGTCGTCATGTGTAAATGCTTTGGCTAGCCTCCTAGATGATGAAGGATATGTGGCTTGTTGCCACTCTTGCCTCAGACAACAGCCAGACATATGCATGAGGCCATCTGGGATGAGATAGTTCCCAGCCAATCTGTTAACTGACTGGGCATGAGTGAGCCAGATCTTGACCAGGACATCTATATAGCAGAATCCCAAGATAAATAAAATGATTAAGTTCCTAAATTTTAATGTGGTTTATTAGGCAGAAAAAAATCACACAGATAATTTTAGTGAAATACAACTTTATTTAGATATTCTCATTGAAAGTTGTTTAATTTTGCTGAGGGCTGGCAAAACTTAATGTCAGTAATCTTTAGCATACTCCTTCGGGCTGATTCGTATGACCAGAGTTCAAAATACATGTAGCCCTAGAATGAAAATGAAAAATAAACATAATTAGGTTGGTTTAGTGGTAGAAACAGGTACAGACCTTAGACATGAGAGTGCTTTTTGGGTCTTGTATTATAATAACATGATTATAAAACATTAAAACAGAATTCTAAGGATCAGACCTACGATGGACCAACTTCTAAGAGCATTAAGAATGATTGTTTGACTGCTTTTAAACACACTGAAGTAATAAATTTGGATATAAAGACCCTTAGAGAACAGTTGATTCTACCTCATTTATTTCTCTTTCTCTATTTTTCATTCATATATACTCAACATAGAAAAATGTAGGAATAGAGAAGGGAAAAATTTATATTTTCAATCCCCTCAAAATCTGCCATTAATATTTTGGTTCAAATTCCTTCCAGACACATGTAATTGGTATTATAATATGCTTATATTCTGCTTTTTTCACTGTATAATATATCCTGAGTATTCATGTCATTAAAGTTCATTTATTGAACATTTGAATTTTTAACATTCTACTTTAGAGATGTCTCAATGTGTTTAATAAATCTCATACTTTCAATTTTTAGGTTAATTTTTTTCTATTTATTAAAGTTTGCTACACAGAGTATACATTGCTATTTACTAGAGTATATGTAATTATTTCTCTGCATCTCTGTTAAGTTTTTGGAAGAAACTAATACATATGAAAGAATACAAACATTAAAATTTTTAATGGATATTTTCAATCTGTTCCGCAAAAGTTGTACCTGGAGCTCATGAGTGCCTAATTCCCTAGAGCTTCATCAGCACTGAGAGTTCATCACTAGAAAAAATTTACTATATGATGAGTGAAAAGATATATATATATATATATATATATATTTGCATCTCTTCATATGTTTTTGAAAATGTTTTCTTATGGTTATTGGTTATTTGTATTCTCTCTTTAATGGTTATATGAATTACTTTTTCATATTCTTTGTCCATTTCCCTTGGGAATTTGATATTTTTCTTCTCACTTAAATAAGTGGCGCAGCGGTTTGGTTCGCGCTTGGCAGCCTCGGGTTCGTGGGTTCGGATCCTGGGCACCTGCCGACGCACTGCTTGTCAGTCATGGTGTGGCGGCGTCCCATATAAAGTAGAGGAAGATGGGCACGGATGTTAGCACAGGGCCAGTCTTCCTCAGCAAAAAGAGGAGGATTGGCAACAGATGTTAGCTCAGGGCTGGTCTTCCTCACACAAAAAAATAAAATTAAAAACAAATCTTTTATTAATATAAGGATATTATTCCTTGGTCATATTTGAAGCATATATTTTTCTTTATTGTTAGCTTTTGCATATTTAATATTATGATTTATTTTGAGGTACATAAGTTGAAGATATTCTAATTTAGCAGTCTGTTACTTTGTGATTGACTTTTAGAGTTCTTTTCCATGTGGAGACCAGGTATGGGTGCTGTTTGCTCATTTATCCTTGTTTGATCAATAATTCAATATCTCCTTCCTTATGATTCCTTTGGGTTTGTTCTGTTCTTTTGATAACTTTTGTTAGAGATAGGTAATTAGCTCATTAATTTTCCACTTTTCTTGTGTAAATATTTACAGCTATCCATTTCTCATTAACATCTTTAGTTGCACCCCAAATATTTTGATATGTAATATTTTAGTTATTATATAATTTGATATATTTTTAAATTTTTCATCATGCATTACTTTTTACCCCTGAGTTATTTACATGTTTCCATAGAACAAAATATTTTAAAATACGTATCTTTATCAGTTTCTAATTTACTGTTATTTGCTCAGACACCAAGGTCCAAATGTTACCGATTCCCTGAAACTTGTTGAGACTTGCTTCTTAGCCCACTATGAGAATAATTTTTGTAAAAAATGTTTGGTTGACAACAATGTATATTATCTACTTGTTTGATACAAAGTTCTATATATGTCCATTAAATCAGGCTTCTTAATTTTGTTGTTCAAATTTTAAATAACTTTACTAAGGTTCTATCTCCTACACCAAGTAAAAATCAAAAGGTGTGCAGAAATTTCCCACTGTGATGATGAGTTTGCCACTCTCTAACTGTATAACATTTTTCTCTATATTTTGAGATTGGTATTAGGTGCATACAAGTCCAGAATTATTATATCTTTTTTTGAGTAGAACTTTTATCATCATGTAGTCACTCTCTCTGTCTCTGTCCCTAATAATGTTTTTTTTGTCTTAAAGTCTAATTTCTTTTTCTCATGTTAACTTAGTGTTACCAGCTGTCTTGTGGTTAGTATTTTTCTGCTATACTTTTACCCATATTTTCTTTCTTTCAAATTTTTTGTTATTATTTTAGATTTGTCTCCTATAGAGAGCCTATGGATAGTTTAAAAATCCAATTTAACAATTTCTATCTTTTAACTTGCAAGTTTTGCCCATTTACGTTTATTGTGGTTATTGTAAAAAATATAAAAAATTTTAAAAATATTTAATATAAAATATATTTAATTGACATCTTGATGTGGTTGAATAGGTAGATATTTTCTATCATTTTAATTTTCTATTTTTGTTTGCCTCACTTTCTCTATGCTTTTTTCTCCTTTCTATTTTTTCCCAATGGGTTTTTGTTTGCATGTTTGCCTGCTTGCATTTTATTCCCATTTTTCCTCTCTACTAGTTTGAAATTTATACAGTCTTTTTGTTGTTTCAGTGGTCATACATAAAATTTTAACATGCACATTTAACTTAACTCATCTCCTGAACAATAAAAAGACCTTAGAACATTTTAATTTTAATCACTTTCTCACAACTTATGTCCTTTTGTTGGCTAGTATTTTAGTTTTGGTTCTTTTTTGACCTCACAAATTAGACATTTGCTATTATTTTACTTTTAAAAACATGTTTACAGTCACAAATATACTTAGCATTTTATTTGCTCATGAATATTATTGAGCCTCAGATGATCTTTCTCAGATCATATTCCTTCTTCCTAAAGTATCTCCTTTAGAAATGATCTGTGTGTTGTAAAACTTGTTTTTTTAATGCAAATTTATTTATTTTACTCTCATTTTTGAGATATAGCCTTGAGGAAAATAGCATTTGAGAGTTAAGATTGTTTTTTTAATTAGTACTTTGAAGATATTATACTCTTTTCTGGCTTCTACTGTTTTTGTTGGGAAGTCAATTATCAGTCTAATTGCTTGTGGGTTATCTGTCTTTTCTTTCTAATTACTTATTTTTCTTTGCTCTTCTGTTGCTTCACTCTGATTTATATAGGCGTGAATTTTTAATTATACTGCTTAGGATATATTGTCCTTTCTGAATAACTGGGTTCCTGTTTCTTGGTTCTAGACATTTTTTAGCAGTTATCTATTCTCTATCCTATCTATCTGGAACTCTTGACTTTCATATTTCCTTGTCTTTCTGTATTGCATTATTAATAATTTCCTCAACTGTATTTCTCAGTTCACTAGTTTTTTCCTCAGCTATGTATGATCTGCTATTTAACCTGTTTATTTTTCTGTTTCTCCAAATTCCTTAATACTATTTACAAGGCCATGTGTGACTCAGCCCTACATACCTCTCTTGCCATTTTCTATCACTCCATAATATTTGGAGAATGAAGGTAGTTGCTTTTGTTCATTTTTCCCCTAAGACCCAATAATAATTGATTGACATTTTCCTTTTTAAAATTTCTATATATCTATAGTTTCCAAATTAACAATGCATTACTTTTTAAATGAAATGTACAAAATGGTACTTATTATAAAATTTTAAATTGTGGGAAATAACAGTAAGTTACATTGAATGAGCCATTTTGTTCATATTTTCAGTGACTTAGTCTTGTTTTTCATCAAGACAAAGGATTTCAGCTTCAATGATCATGTTTCTAGGACACTCTAGTTTTTACTTTCTTTGCAATGTGAACACTGAATCCATGATGTGATTTGGCGACTGAGGACTAGATCAAAAAGGCACAACTTGCAATTGAACTACGCTTTGATGAGAAATATTAGCAAAGGTGCAATCATAATCTCAGAAAATGTAATTTTCAGCTAAATAGAATAAAAATAGACTTACAATGAGGAGACTTGCTCTGATTATCAATGCTATTATTTTAACATCAAGATCAAATGGAAACTGGATCTCAAATTTACCATCATTGATAAATAGTTCCCTCATAAATCCAGCCCACTGTTTTGAAATTTTACCAATAACCATTTCTTCATCCAGAGACAATAACTAAAAATATATATATATATATAATCTTAGATAAAATCTCTGAAATAAAAAGAATAGGTATTCCTACATATATTTTAGTAATTAAATGTGACCCATGTGAGCTATAATTACACTGTTAGTACCCTTCAATAAAAAGAATATGCAATATGGAAACATAATAGCCTGAAAAATACCTGTAGACAATCTCAACCTAAAAGGAGATTTTCAAATTAATCGTATAACCTATATATGTATATATATCTATCTATACACACAACATATATATTTATATTATATTATAATAATTGTAATAAATATATATACAAAAATAGGCAAATAGTTAGAGTAACATCATGATAATATGTTTTATTTTCCTTTATTCACCTTTATTAATGATATGTATTAGAAAATAATGAAATAATTAACAAATTTGAACATGATAATCTTAAAACATAATGAATTCCTCACATTAAAATATAGATCCTTGAGGCAGCTGGAAACCACACATGGCCCTCTGATTTTCATTACATCCTTCTTATTCTCATTTATTATTTTAGACATTTGCAAAAATGGGTGAAAGTATTGATAAGTGCATCGAATTGTTTCACCAGGTGGAGCCTCAACTTTTAGCTACAAAAGTTTGAAAAATATAATATAGAATAAATGAGATATGTTTGATTTGTAACACTGTATTTAGTTATGTGCTACCTTTTAACTTAGCTTTTTGTATATGTAAACAGAACTTTCTGTGTTTAAGGCATGCCCTGTATTTGGAAATGGAAGTGAAAAACCCCAGGATATAGATGTTGAAACCTCTGAGTTGAGATCTGATACTGCTGCTCGCTATGTGAAATGTGGATGCGTCACTGAACTCTCTGAAATTCATTTTCCATTTGCAAAAGAGAGATAATAACAATATTCTTCATGTGCTTACAAGGATCACTTTTTAAATTGCCCTATCCATGATATATGCCTTAAACTCCAATCACACCAAAAACTGTTTTTTACCCAAATGCCAAGGACTTTCATACCTCTATGCCAATGCAAATACAAATTCATTGAAACTTTTTATGCCCATTGTGATTTAAAGCCCAGTTCATCAGAATCAATAGAGACTGGTTGAATAAATTATGTTGTACCATCTATATAATGGGTTATTATGCAGCCATTTATAAGAATGAAGAAACTCTATACATATTGATATAATCTTTAAGTTATATTGTTATGTGTTAAAAAACTGTAGAAGAATATCTGCCAATTGTGTTAAAAACACACATAGATATATAGAATAAATATGCATACATTACACAAATATTCATAGAATAATCCTGGAAGAACACCTAAACTCATAATAATAGTTGCCTCTGAAGAAGAAAACAGGAGGCCTAGGATACAAGGGTTTGAGAGGCTTTGTTTTTCCAGAGTATACTTCTGTAACTAGCTTTTTTCATTCCTTCCTTCCTTCCTTTCTTTTTTTACCATTTGTAAGTATTCAATCAAAAAATAAATGAAGACTGCTAAGTCAAGATGGTGGCAGTGGTGATGTAGTTTATGAATCTTCTCAGAAACCTCTTAGAAAAGGACATAACAAGTATGATAGCTAAAAGAACCAAACCACTGTCAAATTTTTTATCAAAAGTAGATGCAAAAATTACAGCCCGACATCTCAAAATACAAGTAGACAGAGTAAAATAGCGACAGCAAAAAGATATTCCTGAGATCCGAGGAACCCAGACATTGCTAACAAGGGTCCATCACAAAAAGGAAAGGGTTCTCACTCTCAGAATAAAAGCTCAAAGGACCAATCTAAGAAACACAGCTGAAAATGTGATGGAACTCGACAGCCCTGAATTTGTTGGCAGTACAAGAAGACTGAGGGAAGTCGTCTAGGCATAAGAACTCTAAAAAGTCATCCATCCCGGACTCCCTTTCATGACAAAGGCTTACACTGACAAGAAATTGCTGGGAATAGAATCAAAACTGAGCAAGACAGGAACACCTGGGGTCAATTCAAATAAAGCTGTAGGAGGTATACAGAGGAGGTAAATCTCAAAAAGAACTAACAAGCCATATTCCTAACATTTCACAGTAAAACAGAAGAGAAATTCCTAGAACCCCACCCTCCTATGAGGATCTCCTAAAATGATTCTGAAGACAAAAACTGGATACGAGTCTACATTTGGAAAAGGGATTGGCACTGGTTGAGTTCCTTGATTTTTGTGGCTTCTTATTTGTGGGCTGGCCCCAGTCAGTGCTGCATGGGGTTGTGGAAACTTTTTGATAAAAGTTTCATTTTAAGGTGTTAGTGAAAAATTGTAGAAGAAAAGAAACAATGAAGATTAAAGGGAAAAAAAAATCAATGAAATGGGTAATGGACAAAAAGTAGAGAAAACAAATGAAACCAAAAGCTGATTCTTTGAAGAGATCAATAAAATTCCTTCAGCTAAACATGAAAAAGAAAGAAAACACAAATTACCAATGTCAGAAATGGAAAAGGGGCTGCTACTACATAATATGCAAACTTAAAAGACAACAAAGAAATATATTAACAACTTTATGCCAATAAATTCAACAACCAAGATAGACAAATTCTTTGAAAGACACAAATTACAAAAAAGGACTCAAGAAGAAAAAGAAAACCTCTGCCTATTAAAGAAGTTTTGAATTTAAACCTAAAATCCTTCAACACACACTACTCTGGGCTGAAATAGCTTCACTGTTGAACACAATCAAATGTTTAAGTAAGATATAATACCAATCCTACACAAACTCTTTCAGAAAAGAATAAGGACCACTTCCCAACTCTCTTTGTGAAACCAACATTATGCTAATACCAGAGCCACACAAAAATTTTAAACTTTATATTATAAACGTAGACACAAAATCTTGGCAAAGTGGATCCAGCAATATATAAAAATGAATAACAAATATGTCCAGGTGGGATTTATCTCAAGAACGCGAGGTTGGCTTAACATTAAAAAAAATCAATTGATGCAGTTCCCATATTTGCAGATTAAAAGAGAAAAATCATATAATCAAGTGAGTAGATGTGGAAAAATATTTGACAAAAGACAAAATTTACCTATGATGTAAACTCAGAAAACTAGGAATGAATGAGATCTGCTCAACCTGGTAGAGGATATTGTAAAAAGAACTACAAATAACCTCATACTTAATGATAAAGGTTGAATCCTTTCCTCCAAAATCAGGACAAAAGGCAACACCACCCTCTATCCTACTTCCATTCAACATTATGTTGGAGTTCCTAACCAGAACAAAATGGCAATAAATAAATACTACATTCATACATATACACATGTAAATAAAAAGCATACAGATGGCAGAAAAAGAAGTAAAACTTTGTTTTCATATTATGTAATTGTAGAAGACCTTAAGGAATCTACACAAACCTACTAGAATTCATAAGTGATTTTTGGCAAAATCAAAGGGTAAAGGGTCAATATACAAACATCAATTGTTTTTCTATATGAGCAAGAAAAATGGAACATTTAAGGGGGCCAGCCTGATGGCATAATGGTTAAGTTCGCGTGCTCTGCTTTGGTGGCCCGGGGTTCGCAGGTTTGGATCCCAGGCACGGACCTACGCACAGCTCATCAAGCCACGCTGTGGTGGCATCCCACATACAAAATAGAGGAAGATGCGCACAGATGTTAGCCCAGGGCCAGTCTTCCTCAGCAAAAAGAGGAGGATTGGCAATGGATGTGAGCTCGGAGCCAGTCTTTCTCACACACACACACAAAGGAATATTTAATTTAAAGATATTTTTAATTGTATCTAAAAACAGGAAATATTTAAATTTATTCCTAATAGAATATTTGCAAGACTAAGCGCTGAAAGTGACTAACCATTATCGGGAGTTATTAAAGACGACCCAAGCACAAGGAGAAATGCACGATGGTCATTGAGCAGAAGATACAGTATTAGTAAGACATCAGTTCTTTCCGAAAGTAATGAACAGTTTAATGCCATCCAAATCAATATCTCAGCAGGAATTTTAAAGTAATATAAAAGATTCTTCTAAAATTTATATGAAAATGCAAAATACTTAACAGAGCCAAGCAACTTTTAAAATGCAAACCGAAATTGGGAGGCTCATACTGCCTGATGTTAAGACTTACTCTAAAGTTAGGTAGTCAAGACAATGTAGTATTGACATAATGCTATATATCTCTATATATATATCTACGTGTGTATATATATATCAATGGAACTATGAAAGAGAGTAGATTCTAGAAATAGGTACACACATACATTGGCAATTTATTTTCAAGAAAGGTGAAAAGACAATTTGAAGGAAAAGGATAGCTTTTTTTCAAAACATGGTGTTTGAACAACTGAATATCAAATTGGAAAAAAATGAATCTCAAACCTTTCCTCACATGTGCACAAAACTTAACTCAAAATGGAACTAAACCTAAATATAGAATTTCTGGAGGAAAAGTCAGAAATAGTTTTTGCCATTTTGTGGTAGGCAAAGATTTCTTAAACAGGTCATAAAAAACATGAAACATAAAAGAATATACATGATAAATTAGATTTCCTCAAAATTGAAACCTTCTGTTTTTCCAAGGATAAGAAAATGAAAAGTCAAGCCATAAACCCAGAGACAATATTGGCAATTCACGCATCTGACAAAGGACTTATATCCAGAACTCTTACAACTCAATAATAAGACAAAGACTGATTTTTTAAAATGGGCAAAAGATTTCAACATTTCCTAAAACATATTCAAATAGCTAATAAGCACATGCAGGAAAATGCAAATAAAAACCACAATATTTTAGCATTGAAAGCTTCTAAAAATCTAAACCTCTTGTGACCTTCACGGCCTGAAAAGTGTTTACAGTGTTGTGCAGAGTTCTTGCTCTGCAAGTATGTGGTACAAACAATTAATTCTCTCTGACATATTTCATTCCAGACAGTTCTCTGTAGCCAGACCCAATGTTTTAATTTTAACATACTGCCCAAAGTGGAGGCTTTTTTGAAGAAACTCAAATACCTTCTAAATCAGACGGCAGAAATAATATTTACCGACCTTTTGTAGGCAGCAGTTACTCCAGCAACAGCTGCATCGTATACCTTTATGCTCTGTCATATTGACACGTTATCATATGCCTACACTATCATAAATTGTCATGGTAAAAGGCCTTGAAAATCTGCAGAGGTGTTGGAGACAATTACTCTTCTCTTCTGCAAAAGGAATTCTCTGTTCTTGACTGTTCATTGCTTCATATTTCTTGTTTCAAAATGAGGACTAAGAAATGAAACAATATGGTGATTTATTAGTAATACTGATGGAGACTTGTATAAATTGCCTATCAGATTGCCTTTAAATATGGAACTTATGTTGGATAATAAACTGCTTGGCTTTAAGTCGCTTATCTTCACTGGAATCTTAGTTTCCCCACACAGAAAAATAAAAGATATGCACTAGCTACTTTCTGGTTCCTTTGACTACTAAAATTCTATTCATCGCTTTTTTGCATAATTTTTGACTTTCAGAGAAATTAACCCATTACTATTATGTTTTGAGTTATGTTATATTTTACTCTTTTTTATCTTTTGTTTCCTACAGGTCATGAAAAAGACTTTATTAGGTCTTCAATCTGGATAGTAGAAACCAAGAAAAAATATTTTACTTATTTTAAATTGAGGGAGACAGCACTCTCATACATTATCCACATAAGATAATAATCAAATTCACCTCTTTTACAAGTAAATGGACATATTATTTTATGTCCTAACAATTTTACTTCTGCGATCACGCAAACAAAACAATCCTAAAATTTAAAAAGGTGCTTTCTGCACCAAATGTTTACTACTGCACTACTTAGAAAAGAAAAAATGAAATGGAAACAAAAGCAAATATTCAACAAGAGGCAATAGGTAGACTCCCTGTTGAGGATTATCGTGTTGCTATTTAAAATGTTGGGTTTTAAGGTCGATAAAAATAACAACAAAAAAACATAAAATGAATAAATATAAAAAATTGCATGGACAATGATTAAAAGTGATTTTAAAAACCTCATCAAAGGAATATTTTTTAAAAGCCTTCAGAGGAAATGTATCATGTGCATGAGTGATTTTTTTCTTTTACTTTTCTTAATTTCAAATATTCTTGAATGAGTATATGTTCAGCAGTTATATGTTACTGAAAATACATTTAAGTTTTTGGGATTTTTTTTTTGTGAGGAAGACCAGCCCTGAGTTAACATCCGTTGCCAATCCTCCTCTTTTGCTGAGGCTGGCTGGCCCTGGACTAACATCTGTGCCCATCTTCCTCTACTTTATATGTGGGATGGCTGCCACAGCATGGCTTGATAAGTGGTGCATAGATCGGTGCCTGGGATCCAAACCTGAGAACCCCGGGCCACCGAAGCAGAGCACAAGAAGTTAACCACTATGCCACTGGGCTGGCCCCTAACATTTTGTTTTAATGTTAACCTTTGAAACAGGTAGTAGCAGAATTTTGTCAGTATTTAATAATTTAATGGGCATATGAACATAATCGTGTTTTCATATTGTATAAACATATTTGAAAGATATTTATTTTTATTTAATATTCAAAGGTAAATCATGGCTCAAAATTTATGAAAAAAAATTTCTGACTGCCTTTTGAATTTAATTTCTTTTTATGAGTAGGAGTTGCATATGCTTGGCACAAATTTTAAAATCTAAAAGAAGATATAAAATTAAAAATAATTCTTCCCTCCAGGCCTATTCTATTTCCTCTTCCTTCTCCAATTTCATACGCATCCTTCTAAAGAGATCTCAGAGATATGCAAAGCCTAAATATATTTTACACACACATACAAAAAAGCTTTGTTACTTTGTAATTGCTTTTTGTACTTAGCAATATACCTTGGAGATATTCCTGAAAATTCTGTAGAGGTGTCTCATTCTTTGAAAAAACTGCACAGTGTTCAATTATGTGACAGTAGCATTTAGAACAGTAGTTCTCAATTTTAGCCTGCATCTGAACCATCTGGAGGCTTGATGAAGCACAGACTGTTGAACCCCACCTCTGGATTTTGTGATACAGTGGGTGGGTGATGAAGCCTGGGAATCTGATTTCTAACATGTTCTCAGATATGTTGATACTGCTGATCTGGCAACCATACTTTGAGAATCATGAGTTTGGAGAATTGGTTCCCTATGACATGGATGGTTAGATTTTTCTCAATATTTGTGTGACTACTTAAATTACAAGTAACTGCGGCCGTTTCTGAATTCCCACAATTGGTTTTTATCTCTGTCGTGACTTTTATGATTTCATACTGTGTATTTTGTTTAAGTATATTCACCCGCACATTTCAGGGCAAGCCTAGATCTGACTCTTCTTTGATTCTCTCAAAATGGCTGGCACATTCCTCGTTCATTGTAAGTACTCCATGGGAATTCTGGAATAAATAGTATTTCATAAAATAAAGCATGTAGTGTAAAGCCACAAGAAAACCCCAAAGAAAGCATTCATTTATAATATACCTAAATTGGAAAGCTTTTATGAATTAAATAAAACCATAAATGCCTATTGTAGTCTTAGATCCTCTAACGTATATAAGAAAGGTTATCAATGGTGATAATATTATTTTTTAGGCTAAACACTCATTTCATCTTATTTACATGTATTACAGCTTCATCTACATGAAAGAAACACTTGTATTAAGTTGAGGAGGTAGAGGTAAACAGTTGCATTCTAAAGGACTGTTTAATTTATTGGGAGTGGAATTAGTCTGCTCAGAAACTTACCTGCATTCTGCTTCTACTAGCAGAATTCCTGAAGAATCTGGAATCATTGCTTCTCTGAAATACCTGTCCTTGAGGAATTCAGGATGGGAAAACCTTTTCAGGAAATAGACCTATTGTTTAGCAAGACTACAAGTGCAGACTAGAATTTTCAGGAGTCAAGCTGGAGCCAATATCTTTCTCCTTTCCCATGAGAAGACTGCTATCGCATTCACCTTCTCATGATCTAAGGACCTTCTATGTATTTCCTTCGTATTTCAAGGTTTAGTTTTCCTCAGAGATAAGAAGCACTTTAATTTATAGAGGTTGGCCCAACTATAGCAAAACAAGTTACATACTCAGGAATTAATATTTCAGTGTATTTGGAACATACCTTCCAGAAAATCAAAACATTGACACAGTAGTAAGTGATTTATCTATTAGAGTAGAAAATAAATATAGGTGGTATGAAGTAATCTTTGCTCTATTGTTAATGTACTCAATATTTTGGTTCTCAAAAAATGTTTATAGACTTCTATTAAAAATATTTTTGAAATTCAAAGAGAAATATCTATACAGCAATTTGAACTAAAATTGTTAATGTAGTTTTTACCCACATTCAAAAGTGTCTTGTTAGATTTATATTATTCTTTGTGACAAGTTTATAATTAAACAATTGAAAATGTAAGCAACCTTTTTAAGAAGGAATACCCATACAGTTTCATTTTTAAAGAATTAAAAAATAAGATATCGCCAATGATTAGTCATGTGAAATGCCAAAGTTAAGTATTCAAAGACTACAGGAAATTAAGTCAGAACTGACAGCATAAACTAAATAGTAATTCAGTCATTAAATCTGGTGGAGAACTGGAGACATTGTCCTAATAGTGTCTGCATTTCACATTTGCATACTAGCCTTCTAATACTTAAACAATTAGATGAACTGAAGATTCCTGCAGTCAATTCTTACATATATTTTCAAAATCCAATTTTCCATTTTAAAAAGTAGGTACTTATTTTTAAATGAGTTTCCTAGGAAATAAATTTGTAAATAACAATGTTATTATATTATTTAAAATGTAAATTTATTACCTCAACCAAAAATTTAAATTAAATGTAAAAATTTTAATGTTACAGGTATAGTATTTTAATCTATAATCAAAATTTTTTCCTGTAAGACAAATTATATTTTGAAACTATCTAAATTTATATTATTATCTATCAAGTAAGTTAAGAAACACATTACCATACCTGAGTCAACTATTCCAATTCAGGTGGACAGTTGATATTGGCCATTGATCCATTGTATCATGGGTTGTAGATTACAAAAAGCCATAATCTGGATTATATAAATGCTTGAGAGTATGACAGATTGAAGAGATTTCTCCTTTTATCTTTAAAATCTAACATTACAGAAACATTAACCTGGTTAGAGACAGGAATCAACTTCAACAACTTCAAATTAAGTTTTTCTTCATTTAACAGTGTAACCCTCATCCATTCTTGATTTTTTAAAATTGTTTTCAACTGAAATATTTACAGTTTTGTTTACGGAGTATATCTCTCAACTAAAACCAAAAGGGAAAGTCAGGAATACACGAAGTCCAAGTTAATATCAGTGCAATAAACTGAGTGTAAATTGTTACACACATTCCTATGTGACCTCGATTTATTTAATACAATTAAATTGTTAGGTTCAGAATCATTTGACAATGGCAAGATGAACTTTTCTCCTCCAGTGCTGAAGGATATGTTATGGTGGACATGACAGCATTTGTTCTAGGCAAAGACCAGATAAACTTTTTTAAAATGAGGTTTGGGAGCTATCTAATTCTAGTGTTGTGATTCTAATAAACTTGGAACAAATGCATATGGAGTCAAATTTTTCTTATCGGCCCTGATTAAAGTCTCATTATTCTCTGTATTTTCCTCAGGTTGCATCAGAATTAAACTTATGAGATAAATTTACAAACCCATGCTTCCAGCTCAAAGTTTAAGAGGATGATTCTCACAGTGCCCATAAACATATGGAAGGCATTACAGAACTTACTTACATGATTTGGGGGCGAATGTTGTAAGATCTACTCTCGTTCAGGTACGTTAAAAGAAAAAAAGAAGCAAGCAAATAAATGGACATCAGTCATGATAAGAGAAAGACATATTTTGGAAAAATATTTACTACAAAAAACAAGAGTGAGTTTTAAACAATAGATTGCATTCCAAAGACTCAGAATGTGAAATAGGAGTTGAGGTAAAGAGAAGTGAAGAAAGCATCCTGGCAAAAGAGAGGAAAATGCAAACTTAAGAGTTCTTTTCTTTTTTTTTTAGTTTGGGTGGATCACACGGTAACTGTATGTTTAGATTTTTAAGGAACTACAAAACGTTTCCCAAAGTAGCTGGTCCGTTTTACATTCTGGCTGGCAGTGTATGAGAGTTCTAATTCCTCCACATGCTTGTCAACACTTCTTATTTTCTGTCTTTTTGATTATAGTGGGTGTGAAGTCATATCTCATTGCGGTTTTGATTTACATTTCCCTAATGACTAATGTTTGTGAGCAACTTTTCATGTGTTATTGGCCACTTGTATATCTTCTTTGGAATCCTTTGCCAATTTTTTACTTATGCTATTTGTCTTTTTATTGTTGAATTGTGAGTGTTTTTATATATTTTGGATTAAATCCCATTTTAAGATATGAGATTTGCAAATATTTTCTCCCATTGTGTGGGTTGTCTTTTCACTTTCTTGATGATGTCCATTAAAGCACAAAAGTTTAAAA
The DNA here is from genome assembly GCA_004025025.1 of Tapirus terrestris. NCBI lineage: Eukaryota > Metazoa > Chordata > Mammalia > Perissodactyla > Tapiridae > Tapirus > Tapirus terrestris. Next base: position 58,943 of record PVID01000639.1, read on the forward strand.
TTTTGATGTAGTCTAATTTATTTTTGTTGTCATTTTTGCTTGTGCTTTAGGTGTCATATCTAAGAAACCACTTCTAATCCAAGGTCATAATTATTTATTCCTCTAGTTTTCCTAATAATGTTAATGTTTTAGCTCTCACATTTGGGTCTTTGATCCCTTTTGAGTTAATTTTTGTATATGTTGTGAGGTAGGGGTCTAACTTTACTCTTGTGCAGGCAGATGTCTGGTTGTTCCACCATCATTTGTTGAAGAGACTGTTTTTTCCCCATTGAATTATTTTGGCACCCTTGTTGAAAATCAATTGACCATAAATATAAGGATGTATTTCTGGACTCTCATTCTATTCCATTGAGGTATATATCTATCTTATGTCAATACAAGTGTCTTGATTACTTTAAATTGTAGTAAGTTTAGAAATGGAGAAAAACGAGTCCTCCAACTTTGTTTTGTTTTTCAAGATTACTTTGGGTATTCTGAATCCCTTGAGTTTCCACATAAATGTTAGAGTCACTGTCAGTTTCTACAAAAAATCTACCTCTGATTTTGATAGAGATTCATTGAATCTGTAGATCACATTAGAGAATATTGCCATCATAACAATATTGACTTGTAATTCACGAACAGGAGGTGTATTTCCATTTATTTATATCTTGTTTAATTTCTTTCAACAATACTTTCTGATTTTTGGACCTTTGCACATCTTTAAAAATTTATTCCTAAGTATTTTTTTCTTTTTGATATTATTGTAAAGAAAATTGTTTTCTTATTTTTATTTTAGGACAGTTCACTGCAAGTTTATAGAATTTCAATTGATTTTGGTTTATTGGTCTTGAATACTGCATCTCTACTGAATTCATTTTTTAGTCCTAACAGTGTTTAGCAGAGCCTTTAGGATTCTCTATACAAGGGCATGCCATTTACAAATAGAAAAAGTTTTACTTCTTCCTTTCCAATTTAGATGCTTTATTAATTTTCTTGCTTAATTGATCTGTCTAGAGCCTCTAGTGCAATGTTGAATAGAAGTGGAAGGAGCGTCTATGGTTTGTTCATAATTTTAGGGAAAAAGCACTTAGTCTTTAACCACTTGGTATGATTTTTGCTTTGGGTTTTGTTTTTGTTTTCTTGGCAGATGCTATTTATTATGTTGAGGAATTTCCCTTCTCTTCCTAGTTTTTTTTTTTTTTTTGTGAGGAAGACCAGCCCTGAGCTAACATCCGTTGCTAATCTTCCTCTCTTTTTGCTGAGGAAGACTGGCCCTGGGCTAACATCCGTGCCCATCTTCCTCCACTTTATATGGGACGCTGCCACGGCCTGGCTGACAGGCAGTGCGTCTGCGGGCGCCCGGGATCTGAACCCGCGAACCCCAGGCTGCCAAGCGCGGACTAAACTGCTGCGCCACTGGGCCAGCCCCTCTTCCTAGTTTTTTTTTTTTAATCACAAATGGATGTTTGATATTTTTTAAGTGCTTTTTCTGTGTCTATTGAGATGATCAGACAGCTTTTGTATTTTACTCTATTTATATGGTATATTAACTGATTTTCAGATTTCAAATCAACCTTGTATTTCTGGAATAAATCTTACTTGGTCCTGGTGTATAGATCTTTTTATATACTGTCGGGTTTGGTTTGCTCATACTTTTTTGAGGATTTTTCTGTCTATATTAATAAGAAATTTTGGTCTGTAGCTTTCTTTTCTGGTTATTTCTTTGTCAGGTTTTGTTATTGAAGTAAGGCTGGCCTCAAGAATGATTTGGAAAGTGTTTCTATTCTTGTATTTTTTTTTAAAGAGTTTGTGAAGAATTGGTTTTAGTTTTTTAAACATTTGGTAGAATTCACCGAGTAAGCCATCTGAGCCTGGACTTTCTTTGTGGGCAGTTTTTTGATCCAGTGTATTTACCGCCCTTTTCAGGTTTTGCAATTCTTCTTGCATCAGTTCTGATAGTCTTTGTCCTTCTATGAATGTGTCAATTTCATCCAACTTATCCAATTTGTTGGTATACACTTGTTCATAGTATTCTTTAGAATTCTTTTTATTTCTGTAAGGTTGATAGTAATATCCCTTGTTTCATTCATGATTTTAGTAATGTGAGTCATCTCTTTTTTTCCCTTGGTCCCTCTGGGTTTGTCAGTTTTATCTTTTCACATGACACATTTTTGTTTAGTTGAATTTCTCTCTTGTTTCATCATTTCCTAGTTCACTAATTTTCTCTGTCATCTTTAGTATTCCTTCTCCTGCTTGATTTAGGCTTAGTTTTCTTTTTCCAATGTCTTAAGATGCTTATTGCTTTGAGATCTTTCATTTTTTATGATAGACATTTACATTTACAAATTTCCCTCTACACACTGCTTTACCTGCATCACACCCACTTGTTACGTTGTTTCTTCATTTTCATTCATCTTCAGGTGTTTTCTAATTTTCTCATGAATTCCTTTTTGACTAATTGGTAATTATGAGCATGTAGCTAATTTCCACCTATTTTAAAATTTCCCTAATTTTCTTCTATTAGTGATTGCAAATTTTATTCCGTTGTGGTCAGAAAACACATGCTGTATCATTTTATTCTTTTAAAATTTATTTTGAATTGTTTTATGGCTTTATGCGTGGTGTATTCTGGAGAATGTTCCATGTCGACTTGAGATGAATATGTATTCTACTGTTGTTGGGTGGAATGTTCTCTAGATGTCTGCTAAATCTGTTTGATTTATCGTGTTGTTCACATCTTTAACTTTCTTATTGTTCTCCAGTCTAGTTCTATTGATTATTGAAAGTGCGATATTGGAGTCTGTAACTCTTATTGTTGAATTGTGTATTTCTCCTTTCATTTCTGTTATTCTTTGCTTTGTGCATTTTGTGGCTCTGTTATTAGGTACATATATATTTTCATTGTTATATTCCTTAATGACTTAATCTTTATTATTATAAAATTCCTTGTATGTCTCTAGTAACATTTTTGTCTTAAGGTCTATTTTATCCGATAGTAATATACTCCTTTCAGCTCTTTTTTGTCATTATTTTTCTGGTGTATCTTTTCCCATCCTTCTGTAAATCTAGGAGGCAAAGTGCATTTGCAGGAACATGTCACAACTTTTAAAAGCCCCCTATGGCCATCCCGTTCCCCAGCTTTTCCTTTTAAGTGTTTTTGGTTAGTTCCTGTATATCCCATGGTTATCATTGACTCATTCAGCTGCCATGTCAAGCAACTGATTGTTTAAAAATCAAGTTTAATCAGGTTTAAAAAAACCTGATTGTTTGAAAATAAAATGCTCTGTGGGGAAAGGCATTCCCACTGACTGAGCTCAGAGTCGGGTCAAATAAAGAAAAGCTTTGCAAGTGGGATTTCAAGGGACTTTCTAGACCAGTAAATAGTGACAGTTTTCTGAGGATGAGACTTTTAGGGAGGTCCAAACAAGTTCTGCTCCCTCCAGTGATCACCAGGGAGCCAGTTTTCATGTTTACTAATTTCCTATTGCTGTTTTATCAAATGACCACATGCAGTGGCCTAAAACAACACAAGTGTATTAGCTTACAGTTCTGGAGGTCAGAAGTCTAAAATGTGTCCTCAGGGCTGTCTTTCCTCTGGAGGCTCTAGTGAGAATCTTTCTACTTGCCTTTTCTAGCTTCTGAATTTCTGACCTCCTTGTGATTTCTCATAAGGACCCCTCTGATTACATTGGGCTCATTCAGGTAGTCCAGGATAATCATCCCATCTCAAGATCCTAACTCAACCATGTGTGAAAACTGCCTTTTTCCATGTAGGTAATATCTACCACACTCCTTCCTCTGGCCCCCATGTCCATCCCACATTCTCCCCTTTTCGGGTCTCCAAAATCTCAACACTTTATGGGATCTACTCAAATACAAAATCTCATCAGCTGAAAAGTCCCAAATCTCATCATCTTAATCATATATTGGTCATGATTCTGAGTATGATTCATCTTGGGTCAAAGTTTCTCTCCAACTCTAGACCTGTAAAACTAGAAACCAAGTTACTACTCCAAAAACACAGTGGTGGGACAAGCATAGGATATCAACTATTGACATTTTCATTCAAAAAGGGAGAAAACAGAAGGAAAAATATCACCTACTCAAGCAATTTTGCAGTCCAGCAAGGCAAGCTCCATCAGGTTTCAAAGTCTGGGAATAATCCTCTGTGGCTTTCATTTCCACCCTCTTGGCCCAGGGCTCTGCCTTCTGGGTCTGTAGCTCTGCCTTCAGAATTATTCTTCCATTTTCTTAATGGGAAATATGGGTGTGCAGCTGAGTAATTTTAATATGGAGTTTCTTGCCTATTGAATTTTGTGAGTCCAGCAAATTTTTTCATTTCTTCTTTTCTCTTTCTTTTTCAGTCCAAGCTGGAATTGTTTCTGCTGGTATAATATCCTTAATCTCTGTGGGTCTCCTTTATATGTCACTGGATTCATTTCATTAGATAAAAGGCTCCTCCACAGATGTTTCCTTTATTATCCCATCTCTATTCCTGGTTTCTGCTTAGATGCATAAGTCACATATTTAATCTCTTCAAAGAGCCTTCTGTGTGATTGAACACTCTGAAATTTTGATACTTCAGAGGTACTAGCAAAATGTTGCTCAGCCACTCTCTCGTCCTCTCCAGAGCACAATTTCCTGACATCAAATCTCCTAATTTTAGCATTCTTCAATCTGGATAGGCATGGAATTTCCCAAATCATCAGGTTCTGGTTCCTTTTTGCTTAAAAGTTTTTCTCTCAATTTGTCTCTTTCCTTTCACATTATACTAAAAACAACAAGCAGAAACCAGTGCACACCCTCAGCAATTTGCTTGGAAATCTCAGCTAAATATCCAATTTCATTGCTTACAATTTCTTCTTTTTAAATAACTCTAGGACTCAATTCAGCTAAGCATTCTGTCACTCTATAATGAGGATACTCTTTCCTTAGATTTCCAATAACCACTTCATCATTTTTTTCTGAGCCCTCACCAGCAGGGCTTTTGATGTACATATTTCTACCAACAGTCTGTTTATGATAGTTTAGGCGTTCTCTAACGTAAATTTTCACTATCATGCTCCTCACTTCCTTCTGAGCCCTCACCATCAGCACTCTTAATAACCATATTTCTACTAACAGTCTGCTGAAGTAACACAGGCTTTTTTTTTGTTTGTTTTTTTTTTTTGGTGGAGAATGTGGGCAACACCCAGGCATTTTCTATTGTGCTTCTCAAAAGTCTTCTAGTCTCCATTTGTTATCCAATTACAAAGCTATTTCCACATTTTTTGGCATTTTTGACAGCAGCACCCAAAGTCCAGGTACCAAAATCTGTATTAATTGCCTATTGCTACTGTAACAAATTACCACAAAATTTGTGGCTTAAAAATGTACATTTATTATACTATAGTTATGAAAATCACAAGTCTAAAATGAATAATCAGGGCTATATTCTTTTTTAGTGACTCTGTGGAAGAACATGTTTCTTTGCCTTTTCTAGCTTCTAGAGGCTGCCTGCATTCCTTGGCTTGTGGCCTGCTCTCTCTACTTTCCATGTCAGCAGTGTAGCATCTCTTTTCTTCTCTGACTTACTACCTGCCTCCTATAAGGAACCATGTGATAATGTCAGGCCCACACAGACAGTACAGAATAATCTGCCCATCTTGAGATCCTTAATTTCATTATATCTGCAAACATCCTTTTACCATGTGAGGTAATTTATTCACAGGTTTCAAGGATTATGATATACACATATTTGTGTGTCATTGTTCTGTCAATCACTTTATGACTTCTGTTGGTTTTCAAAGCTTCTGTGGACCTGGGGAGATGGGAATAGAGCAAATTGAAATGCCACAAATCTGGCTGTTCTTACTGAGATTTTCCCATTTTTTTCTTGAATAAATTCTCCTCAGATTTTTTCAAAGTTTTGGTTAATTTTCAGAGTTCTGAAAAAATTGATTTTGACTTTTTTTTTTACCAGTGTTCTAATTGCTTTTATCAAGGCACAGATATTCAGAGGAACTTAGTCTGAAATTTTTGTGTGCACATTTGAAATAATCAACATATATAAGGAGACAGTTATTTGGAATTTTAAACAAATAAGAATATATTAAATACATGTGCATTTATAATCATTTTATATGTTTAAATGAGAAATATACTTATTTTAAAAATTACTATTATTGCTAGATTAATTTTTATGTTTTAATAAGTATATTATTGTTTATATATATTATTGTTTTTTATATATATATTATGGGAATTTAATAATATTAATTCATCTCATCCAAGAATATGGGATATCTTTCCATTTATTTGTGTCTTCTTCAATCTCTTTCAAAAATATCTTATAGTTTTCAATGTAAATATGTTTCATCTTCTTGGTTAAATTTATTCCTAAGTATTTTATTGTTCTTGATGCCATTGTCAATGACATTGCTTTCTTAATTTCTCTTTCATATAGTTCATTGTTAGTGTATGGAAGCAGAACTGATTTCTGTATGTTGATTTTATATCCTGCAACTTGACTGAATTCACTGATTAGTTCTAATCATTTTTCAGAGGAGTCTTTAGGATTTCCTATATATAAGAATATGTCATCTACAAATGGAGACAGTTTTACTTATTTCTTTCTGCTATGGATGCCTTTTATTTCTTTTTTTAATCTAATTGCTGTAGCTCTTAGTTCCTGTACTGTGTTGAATAGGGCTGATGAGACTGGGCTCCTTGTCTTGTTCCTGTTCTCAGAGGAAAGGCTTTTAACTGTTCACTGTTGAGTATGATGTTGGCTGTAGGCTTGTCATATACAGCCTTTATTATTTTGAGGTACATTCCTTCTGCACTCAATTAGTTGAGAGTTTTAATGATGAAAATATGTTGAATTTTGTCGAATGCTTATTCAGCATCTATTGAAACGATCATAAGATTTTTACCTTTCATTTCATTAATGTGGTACATCACATCTATTTATTTGCATATGCCGAAATACCTGTGCATCTCTGGGATTAATTCCATTTGATCATGGTGTGTGATCCTTTTAATATGCTGTTGAATTTGGTCTGCTAATATTTTGTTGAGAATTTTTGCATATACATTCATGAGAAACACTGGCCTGTAATTTTCTTTTCTTGTAGTGTCCTTGGTCTGGTTTTGGTATCAGGATAACGCTGGCTTTAGTAAATAAGTTTGGGAGTGTTTGCTGCTCTTCAATTATTTGGAAGAGTTTGAGAAGGGTTGGCATTAATTCTTCTTCGAATGTTTCATAGAATTTACCAGTGAAATCATCTGATTCTGAGCTTTTCTTTGTTGAGATGTTTTGGTCACTGACTCAATCTCCTTACTAGTAATTGGTTCATTCAAATTTTTTATTTCTTCATGACTCAATCTTGGTAGATTATACGTTTCTAGGAATTTATGCATTCTAGGCTTCCAATGTGGTGCCATGTAATTGTTCATAGTAATCTCTTATGATTCTTTGTATTTCTGTGATATCAGTTGTAAAGTCTTCTCTTTTATTTCTGATGTAACTTTTCTTCTTTTTCTTAGTCTAGCTAAAGGTTTGTCAATTTTATTTATTTTTTCAAAAAACCAGTTCTTAGTTTCAATGATATTTTCTATTGTTTTTCTGGTCTCCATTTCACTTATTTCTCTCTGATCTTTTTTATTTCCTTCCTTCTTCTAATTTTGGGCTTAGTTTGTTCTTTTTCTATTTCCTTGATGTATAAAGTGAGGTTGTCTATTTGAGACCTTTTTATGAGTGTGTGAGGAAGATTAGCCCTGTGCTAACATTTGTTACCAATTCTCCTCTTTTTGCTGATGAAGATTGGCCCTGGACTAACATTTTTGCCCATCTTCCTCTACTTTATATGTGGGACACCTGCCACAGCATGGCTTGATGACTGGTGCATAGGCTCACGCCCAGGATCTGAACCTGTGAACCCTGGGCTGCCGAAGCTGCCAAAGTGGAGCACATGAACTTAACCACTACACCACCAGGCCAGGCCCCTTTCTTTTTTCTTAATGTAGGTGTTTATTTCTATAAACGTCCTCTTAGAACTGCTTTTTCTGCATCCCACAAGTTTTGGTATGTTGTAATTACAATTTCATTTGTTTTAAGATATCTTTTGATCTCTTTTTTGATCCTATGGTTATTCAGGAGTGTGTTGCTTAATTTCCACATATTTGCAAAATTTCCAGTTTTCCTCCTGTCACTAACTTTTCTAATTTCATACCACTGTTGTCAGAAAAGATATTTGGTATGATTTCAATCTTCTTAAATTTGTTAAGACTTGTTTGAGACCTGACATATGATCCATCTTGGAGAATGTGCCATGTGTGCTTCAGAAGAGTAAGCATTCTGCTGTGGTTGGATGGAATGTTCTATATATGTGTATTAGGTCCATTTGACTAAAGCATAGTTCAAGTCCATTGTTTTCTTATTGATTTTATGTCTGGCTGATCTGTTAAATGATGAAAGTGGAGTATTGAAGTCTCCTTCTATTGTATTGTTTTTAGTTTCTCCCTTCAGATTTGTTAGTGTTTGCTTGATATTTTAGGTGCTCCAATGTTGGGTGCATATACATTTACAAAAATTCTTGATAAATTGACCCATTTATCATTATATAATTGCCATCTTTGTCTCTTGTTATGATTTTTGAGTTAAAGTCTATTTTGTCTGGTATAGGTATTGCTACCTCTCCTCTCTTTTGGTTTTCATTTGCATGGAATATCTTTTTCCATTCCTTTACTTTGAGTCTAGGGGGTATCCATAAAGCTGAAGTGAATCTCTTGTAGGCAGCGTATAGTTGAGTCTTGTTTTACATCCTTTTAGCCACTCTATGCCTTTTGATTGGATACTTTAACCATTTATATTTACTTTAATTATTGATAGGTAAGAAATTTCTAATCCCATATTATTGTTTTCTGGCTGTGTTGTACTTCTCCTGTTGCTTTCTTCCCCTCTTGCTGTCTTCCTTTGTTAATTAATGATTTTCCATAGCACTGTGCTTTAATTCCCTTGTCTTTATCTTTTGTGTATAGGTTTTTGCTTTGTGGTTATTAGGAGGCTTACATAAAACGTCTTATAACAGTCCATTTAAAGCAGATAACAACTTAACTTCAATTGCATACAAAAGCTCTACCCGTTTACTCCTACCCCCCACATTTTGTTTTTGAGGTCACAATTTACCTCTTTTTATATTGTGTATCCATTAACAAGTTATTGTAGTTATAGTTAATACCTTTGTCTTTTTTACTTTTATACTAGAGTTAAGTGATTAACACGCTACCGTATTGCAGTATTAGAGTATTATGAATTTGACTATATACTTATATTTACCAGTATGTTTTATATTTTCATGTTACTAATTAGTGTCCTTTCACTTCAGCTTGAAGGACACCTTTCAGAATCTCTTGTAAGGCAGGTCTACTTGTGATGAACTCCCTCAATGTTTGTTTAGCTGGGAAAGTCTTTATCTCTCCTACATTTCTGAAGGACAACTTTTCTAGGTAAAGTATTATTTTTCTTTCTGCACTTTGAATATGTCATCCCACTTTCTACTGGCTTGCAAAGTTTCTACTGAGAAAGCCACTGATAGCCTTATGGGAGGTTCACCTGTATATGAGGAATCTTTTTTCCTTTGCTACTTTTAAAATTCTCTCTTTGTTTTTCATTTTAGACTATTTTATTATAGTGTGTCTTGGAGAAAATCTTTTTGATTTGAAGTTTTTGGAGAATCTATGAACTTCACAAACCTGGAGGTCCAAATCTCTCTCTAGATTTAGGAAGTTCTCAGCCATTATTACTTTAAGCTTTATGCCCCCTTCTCCCTCTCTTTTACTTCTGGGATTCCAATAACACTTAGATTGCTTCTTTTAATGGTTTCCCATCGTTCACATAGGCTTTCTTTATTCTTTTTCCTTTGTTCCCTTCTGACTGGATAACTTCAAATGACTTGTCTTTGACTTCACAGATTCTCACTTCTGCTTGATCAAGTCTGTTATTGAGGCCCATATTTAATTTAATTCATTGTATTCTTTAGCTCCTGATTTCTGTTTGGTTCTTTTTAATGATTTCTATCTCTCTGTTAAACTTGTCATTTTGTTCATGTATTATTTTGCTAACTTCATTGAATTGTCTTTCTTTGTTTTCTTGTCATTCACTGAGCTTCCTTAAAGCAACTATTTTGAATCTTTTTTGGGCAAATCACAGATCTCCATTTTTTGGGTTCCATTACTGAAAAATTATTGTGTTCCTTTGGTGGTATCATGTTTCCTTGATTTTCACATTTCTGGCTGTTTTATATAGCTGTTTTTGTATTTGAAGAAGCAGTCAACTCCTACAGTCTTTTTTGACTGACTTTTGGGAAGAAATACCTCTTAGGGATTCCAAGGCTTTCTCAGACCTTTTCTATGGATATGCCTGCTCTACACTTCTTGGTCCCTCTTGGGGATAATTCTTAAGATTGTATGCCTTCTCTCAATGCTGCAACACCAGGCCAGGTGCTGACAGCCTCCTGTATGCTTTCCCTAGGGTGGTACTGAATGCTCAAGTTTGCCTGATGTTTTCCAGTCCTGCATAGTCAGGCCTGCTTTCTGTGTGTACTCACTAGCCAGATGCAAATGTTCACTCTTGCCACCTTTGGGAGCATGTGCAGGGAGCTGGCCACAGGGTGGGGATGTGTGTGGGTGAGGCACATGGAGTCTTGGGGGTGCTTGTGAGCCAGCTGTGGGGATCCAAGTAGGAAGCATCCCCAGTGACTTATGGGCAGGCTACCTGATGGAGTCTGTGACACAGGTAGTAGAATCCATGTCCCTCTGATGACCTCCCAGAGCTCTAGCTGCAGTCCTTCCAACTGCCTCCTCATTGTTTTACACACCTTAGTATTGTTCTGTATAGAGTGAGAAAGAAGTGGGTCTCTTTGGCAGCATCCTGCACATCTGGGGAGGTGGGCATTCACTCACATGCTCAACTTTCCCCTGTGGGAGAAATCACAGGTCAAGAAGCTCTCCCTAGGTCCTGAGCTTTGCGGGCTTCAGGGAAGGATAATGTGTATCAAGTGAAACCATTCCTCTTATCGTCTTCAATGCATCCAGTCTCTCATATCTTTTTGCCCTAATGTTGTGCCGGAATGTCTCTGCTAGACTTCCACAAAGGCACTCTCATTAGTGACCGACTGTCACAATCAGTGTTCTTCGGGGAGAATATGGTAGAAAACTCTGATTTCACCACTTTAATGATGTCATTCTCCCCTCACACCAGTTTCACAGATAAAAAAATGAGCCTCAAAGATGTCTTGTTGTCATTTAGATTTATAAATAGAAGGGCTAGAAGGAGAATTCGGGTATCCAGAAGAAGACAGATAGCAAGAGTCATTGAGGTGGATCATGGAATGGGGATGGGGAGTATGGAAGGAGAAAATGTATCAGGGCAGGAAAGAAGAGGCTAATGTAGGGTCAGATACATTTTACATATATGGCGAATTATAGGTCAGAAATAAGATGGGGTTGGAGATTTGTCACTCAAAATCTATGACGTTTGATTTTCTGTTCTCTAGATAGAAATATAAATGTCCGCTTCCTACTTTGGATACTGAACACCTCAGTGGGAATCTCAGAGATTTGTCCTAAACCCAGGAACCTAGGCATCCTCTCCAAAAAAGGCAGCAAGATTTTTACTTACATCAGAACAGCAACAATGAAGCATCAGCAAAGTTATAGATCCTTTTGCCTAAAGACTACAGTTTCTTAATTTGAGTTATAAAATTAGACAGGCCATAAATAGGACCATAGCCATAAACAAAGGGCAGAAGTCAGTTATGGTGACCAACATTTGAAACACATTACTCTCTGGAAACTCCAAGTGAAATGGCTACCTGGGAGGTGAGTTTGAGGAGGCTTAGTCCTCTGCCTGGCCCATAATCCACAGCCTCTCAAAGTTGTTATGTGGAAGAGACTACCATGGGACATTCAAGCAGCCACAATAATAAATATTCCATTCAGAACTTTGCAGCTAATTAGTTCTATGAATACTCACACGTGTACTAGGATGTAAAGCTGATGATTTCTTCTGCAGTCCTGGGATGACAGAAAAGGCACAAAGTGGAGTTCCAAGCACTACACACACTAAATTCAAATAACTGACCAAGCTGGGGCCACTTCTTCATGGCCCTACTGACTGCTAAAGGCCCTACCACTCTATGTTGAACAATAATCATAGAAAGAATGTTAAAAATTTCTTTGTGGTTCATAAAATGGTTTAAGAGCATTGTATGTAGTCTTCTGTTGTGCTGGTTTTCTTTTTTGCACCTTGTGCAAGGGAATGTTTTTGAGAAGTCCCCGTTCAGACATATACGAATGGGAGAAAGACTAAATGGAATGTGAATTAGGACATCACATTTGGTATCAGGCCCTGGGTGAGGGGAAAAGTAAAGGCTTTGGTATTTCAAAACAGGAGTGAAAGGTATTCAAAATGGAAGAGAGATGGAGCAACTTCACTGCATGAGGACCCCGAAGCAGAGTGGTAGGGATACTATGGAGAGCTTCCCTCTTGCATGAGCCTGTTTGCTAACCTTAGCTATGGACAACACAACTGTCTTGGACATTTGTAAACCCTCTTGAACCAAGGGAAGGGACTTGCGTGTGCCATGGGTGGATGTGAGCATGAAAGCAACATTGCCCCAGCATCAATAACAATTCGGACACCAGCTGGCTGTCCTACATTCAACTCAATTTTAACACTATGTACACATCCCTCCACCCCACTTCAGAGGCCAATCGCAAGCCTAGGTTATCCCTTATGCTTGTGACCAACTGGCTATAGATTGGAGGTTCCAATGCCCCATTCCTTTGACTTCAGATGCCAACTACAAGTCCAGATTGTTACCTGTACTTCTGCCTGACTGGCTATAAATTAGAGGTTCCCATGGCCCCCCTCCTCAGGTTCGATTAATTTGCTAGAGTAGCTCACAGGACTCAGGAAACCTGTTTACTTACTAGATTGCTGATATATGACAGAAGGATACAACACAGGAATAGCAGGTGGAAGAGATGCTTAGGGCAAGGTATGGGGAAAGGGTGCGGAGCGTCTATGCTCTCTGAGCTCGCCACTCTCCCCAGATCTCCCCTGTTCACCAACTGGAAGCTCTCTAAACCCTATCCTTTTGGGTTTTTATGGAGGCTTCATTACATAGGCAAATTGATTAAATCATTGGCCACTGGCAGTGGATTCAACCTCCAGCCCTTTTGCCCTCTCAGGAAATCAGGGGGTAGGACTGAAAGTTCTACCTCTCTATTCATGGTTGGCTCCCCTGACAACTGGCCCCCATCCTTAGGTCCTTTCCAAAAGTTACCTCATTAACATAAGTCCTGTTGTGGTGGAAAGAGGCTTGTTATGAGTAAAGTCACCTTTATGGCTCTGAAGTGATTTCAGGAACTGAGGACCAGGGACCAAATATTATAACAAAAGATGTTCCATTGCCGTTATTGCTCAGGAAATTTCAAGGGTTTGGGGAGCTATGAGCAAGGAACTCTGGATGAAGACTAATATGTATATTCTGGAGAAATATATTTTGGTCATCTGAATGACTAAATACATATTATTATAAATCACAATATTGCAAGTGTCCCTACTACTTACTTTCCATGGTACCCTGAACACTATGATAGCACTTTCCATATTTATGCTGAACACCTTGAGTATAATAATTTTTGGTTCAATATCGTGACCAATATACCTAGCACAGCCACTCACCCAGAGTAGGAACTTTGTACATATTTATCATATGACTGATGATCAAGTTTAAAGTCATCAATTTTATAGTTTTATATTTGTTCCCTCAACTTTAATGAAACAAATCCCACAAATACATTTATCTGAATTATTTGAGTGAATCTGTCTTCTTCACAAAAAACAAAATAGATTTTCGAACAAGCTGAAATGTTTCCTAGCAACTAATTCTCAAAAGCAACTTCTAATGCAGGAAAAAATAAAACAATGTTTGTTTCCTGTAATTGCCAGGCAGAATAACTTCAGTATGTTAATGATGGGACACCAGAATCCACATACAGAAACAAAGTGCCTGTAGTAGGCAAGCCTGCTTCAAGCATCAGTTTTCCAAATCTAGTTGGTTTCCAACTTAGGTAAATTTATTAGCTGTCCTTTGGTATGAATAAGATATTTTCTATTATATAATATTAAAAGTAGATTGAAATTCATCTTGAATGCTTGATGTGGGGGAAGTAAGTTCAGAAGTCTGTGGCCAACTGACTCTGTTGGGTATCATCTTGTGGCCATCCTGCTTATAAATCCAGAGCTTCTAGTTCAAATCCTGTATTGTCCAGTTAATAATATTTCATCTGCTCTCATGCTTCAGATTTTTGCCCCCATTTCAACAGCTTGTCACATTTTGAGGCCACGAGGCTAAGAAAGGAAGTCAAGGCCTCTGGGTCGGATGGTTTTCCACCCTCCTCTGAGATGAGAATGGTCCCCCAGTTTGGCATCTGGTGTGAAGACATCTCCTCTCTTCCAAGCAGAGAATCAGTCTTCATCTGTGAGTTCAGAATGCATTTTATGTGCCATTTAAAGCCACAATACAGAAATTCAATTTAGCCAAAATTTTCTACGTTGGCTTTAGCCACTTCTTGCAGTTTTGAATACCATTGATCATTACCAACATTGAGCCATTTTCATTTTCTGCTCTGGCTCTACTGCAGGAATATGCTCGAGTGGCTTGACTCCATTAGAACGTTTAATCCTCACACCGACCTTATGAGGGTAGAAGAGATGGTTAGGTACAGGAATGTGTCCCTAAAACGGTCAGGCAGTCAGGGCATGGCAGGTGGGGGCAGGGACAGAGGCAGAAGCTGGGTGGTCTCTCAGGTAACCTCTGAGCACCACCCAGGGCACGCTGCAGGGCTAGGAGGAGTACTTGTGTCCTAGATGCTTTTTTTAAAATCATTTTTTTCCTTAAACAATGGCAGGAATTAGTATTGAATTAGTTCAAATTACCCTAAAATTACAGTAGCTCTTTTTAAGCCCAAACTCCCTTTCAAACTTTCTAGCTAGACTACAAAGAATAGCTAAATGGATGCTAGAGGCCTAGACAATGATTTTCCAGCCATTTAACTTCCACTGCCTGGAGCTTCTCTTCTCTCCCAGCAACTTCTCCACTTATGACCCTGCACCCCGCCCCAAGGCTCTCTGGCCAGGTACTTGCTTTTCCCTCTCCCTCCATCTCCATTCTCCTCCCTTCCCTACTGACCACACACCTAGATCTTCCTTCTCAAGACTGAAAACACAGCTCCATCCCCTGCCTCTGAAACTCTTTCTCCCCACACTTACCCCTTAGTCAGGGACATCCACTGTCACAACATTCACTTGTCACAACCCACCCTAGATGACCTGGCTCCTAAGCCCTAGGCATGCCCCTGAACTTCCCCTCTCCTGGGCTTTAGGCACTTGCAGAGCAGGATGAGAAATTTTTCACCCTTTGTATTCCTTCTCAGGCCAAGGAATCTCTTTCCACCAAAAGATGCTATCAACCCTCTTCCCCCCATACCTCATCACCCATCAACCCCCCTCACATCAACACACCTAGATTTCAGTCAGTCCTGGGCTCTCTGTGAATGCCGGCTACAGGGTGACCTGATTAGAGAGATAAATTGGCCACGTCCCCACAGTCTCTGACTTCAGGACTACACTGAATGGGGGAGCGGCCTCGGGAGATTTACAGTGCTTGCTTAAGACTGACACTTAAATTAACCAGAGAACACTAGGACGTCCATTCCCCACCCCAGGTTAACGGCATTGAGTAAGAAGAACAGTGAATTGCCGCTGGGAATCCTGCGAGACACAAAGTCTCTCTGAGGAGAAGACGCTCAGTAAAACCCTCTGAGAAACTAGCCCAAATCCTAAATACAAGTCATCACTGGGAGGATTTGAAGCCTGAGGTGCACCAAGAGTAACTATAACAAAACTGCAAACTTGGAAAGCTGTTGTTTCAGGAATTTATCTGTTTCTTCTTGCTTGTCCAACTTGTTGGTATATAGTTGTTCATTGTAGGCTCTTACAATCCTTTGTATTTCTGTGGGAAAACTGGATAGCCACACAGAAGAGTGAAACAGGACCACCATCTCACACCACATACAAAAATAAAGTCAAAATGAATTAAAGACTTGAATGTAAGACCTGAAACCATAAAACTCCTGGAATAAAACAATAGGCAATAAACTCTTTACGTCATTCTTCGCAATGATTTTTTTAGATTTGACACCCAAAGCAAAGGCAACAAAAACAAAAATCAACAAGTGGAACTATATCAAAGTAAAAAGCTTCTGCAGAGCAAAAGGCAACCTCCAAAATGAGGGAAAATATTTGCATATCATATAGCTAATAAGAGGTTAATATCTAATATACATAAAGGACTCATACAACTCAAGAGAAAAAAACCAAACTATCCAATTAAAAAATGGGCAGAGGATCTGAATAGATGTTTTTCCAAAGATGATATATAAATGGCCAACAGGTATATGAAAAAGTGTTTAACATCACTAATCACCAAGGAAATGCAAATCAAAAACACAATGAGGTATCACCTCACATTGGTCAGAATGGCTATTATCAAAAAGACAAGAAATAACAAGTGTTGGCAAGAATGTGGAGAAAAGGGAACGCTTGTGCACTGTTGGTGGGAATGTAAAATGATGCAGCCACTATGAAAAATAGTATGGAGAGTACTCAAAAAATTAAAAATAGAATTACCATGCAATCCCGCAATTCCATTTCTGGGTATTTAGCCAAAGGAAACGAAATCACTTTCTCAAAAAGATATCTGCACCCACATGTTCATTGCAGCATTATTTACATTAGCCAAGACATGAAAACAATCTATGTGTTCATTGACAGATGAATGGATAAAGAAAATGTGGTATATATACAATGGAATATTATTCAGCCATAAAAAAAGGAAATCCTGCTATTTGCAACAACATGGATGGACCTTGAGGGCATTATCCTAATATATTGGCATATAAGCCAGACAGAGAAAGACAAATACTGTATGATCTCACCTATACATGGAATATAATAAAACCGAACTCATAGATACAGAGAACAGAGAGTGGTTGCCAGTGGGGGTGGGGGCGTTGGCATAATAAGTGAAGGTTGTGAAAAGGTACAAACTTCCAGTTATAAGATAAAGAAGTCCTGGAGATATAATCTACAGCATGGTGACAACAGTTAACAATACTATGTTGTATATTTGAAAGTTTCTAAGAGAATACATCTTAAAAGTTCTCATCATAGGGAAAAAAATTGTAACTATGTGAGATGATGGATGTTAACCAAACTTATTATGGTAATCATTTTGCAATATACACATATATCAAATCATTATGTTGTACTCTTAAAATTAATACAATATCAATTATATCTCAATAAAACTTGGAAATATTAGTTCACTATGTGCTGTCCTAAACAACATGTCAAGATTCCTATGATGCTGTGTCTTACTGAATCCACCGTTATTGAAGTTTATACTCTGAAGAAATACATATGTTCTACTTAATGAACACCTGTGTGATCTCATAAATACCATATTCTATGAACAATAGAAGACAGGAGCTAACCATTCCATGTGTAAATAATAACTTCAAAAATTATAACAATAGTCCCGTTTTACAGTGAGTGTCTTTAAACGTGTCCTTCTTTGGGATAGAATTGTGTCTTTTTTTACTGAAAACCATCAAAAATTCATAATTAATCGTCTTGTCAATATGAAAATTTTATTTATAGTAGCAGATTAGCTTATAGTAGAATTTAAATATAATGTGATTTGCTGAATAAAAAACACGCATTTTACTTTTCTTTGATAATATGTATACTGAGTATTATTTGAACATAATTGTAAAGGAAACTGAAATCATGTTCATTTTTAACTTTTTTGAATATATAGTATTTGCAAAATAACATTAGCTGTTACACTTGAAATATATTGCAACTAGATTTATAAAATAATGTATAATTTTATATTAAAATTAGTCTAATAAGTCTAATTTTGCTACAAAAATTTTTAAAAAGCAGAGACTGCAGTTCAAAGGAATTTATCAGAGGAAATTTCTTATTTAAATGTAAAAATTCCTATGTCCTTTCTCTGAAATACACAATGAAAAAGAAAATATGTAAAACAAAAGAAAATGTATAAAAACAGTTGTAAGTAATAGAGAAAATAAACTCTATAATTTGAAAAGTGAAATCACATCCTGGAGCTTCAGGCATCACGGTGTAATTCACACACGCTACAAGCCATCTCAATAAAGAAAAACCAACACTGAGTTTTTCTTCCCCAGAGTCCCAATCAACACACAAGACTTCAAGTTTTCTGAGGAGACTATCAGCAATCCACTACCACATTCCTGGTTTCTATTCCTTGCGTCCACTGGTTTCAAAAAACATGAAGTCCTAGATAAAAGCAAAAATACAGAAATGAGCTTTCAGTAAAAAAACAGAGATCAATTCTCAGATGCATAAATGTTAAGGGATCTGATGAAACATAATATCATATCTGCTAACCAAGAAAAACTGACTAGTAAGTTGATCTGGCAAAAGTCAGTAGCTTCAGCTTTCTATTTCAAAGCAATTCAACCCTAAAATCCTATTCACCTATTGATACCTGCAGGAATTTAATTAATCCTCTGATAATCTCTCTGAATTTCACTTTTTCTCATGTCTGTCAGAATATTCCTCTTTCAATCTTTCTTCCTCACACTTTTGTACTCTTTCTCTAATAACATAACTTTTCTTGTGACTGGAATTCCATGTACAACTTTTAGGTTTTTTCAGGAGAATGACAGCCGTCATAGAGTTAGAATGCATTGTAGAATTTTTTAGCCCAGTTTTACGATTTTTCTTCCCAGCTGGTCCACTGTGTGGTCTGGCTTGTCTCACTCCCTCAGTGTCCAGCCATGCCCTCTCCCTGTGACTTCTGTCCAAGCCTACGGATTTAATTTCTGTCACATCTATCTTCTCCTTTGTCCCTTCACAAAGAAATACTTTAATCCTTGTCACCACTCACTTGCAATTGCATTATTGTCATTTTACCCCTTGTCAACCCATTTCTCACAGTCACCAGGATTTATCTTTATAAAATGTAGATTTGTAACTATTTTCTTTATACCTACTAATTATATATTTCTTTATACCTACTAATTCTTTATACCAACTAATTAACTGAACAATTTTCAATATCTTCCCAATGTCTATAAGAAGTTGCTCAATCTTTCAAAGTCCTCTAGAAGAAGCCCAATATACCCCATAGTCATTTCCTAATTACCCCCACCACCTCCAATCCATTTCTCATCTATCCAAACACCCAGACAGCCCTCTCTTCTCTCTACACACCATATCTTTGGTTATGGTATATATATCTTTGGTTAAACAGTTCCCTAGGGTTAAGATTAAATTTTACTTTTCATGTGACATAAACAATCATTGAAAACACAATTTTTAAACAGAACTTCGGTTCTATTTAAAACTTTATATAGAAGAATATCGAGCCTATACCAAATTAAATAGAATATCATAATAAAAATCCCAACGACCCCTCACCTGACTTCAATAATTATTAACATGACAATCTTAATTCAGCAATTATTGCATCCCGTAGATCCCCCTGCCCTCACCCCCATTATTTAAAAGCAAATTCGTGATTTCATACCATTTTATACTGAAATACTTCAATACATGCCCCTAAAAAATATAGGACTGTTTTGCTTTTACATAACTACAATATCATCCTATCTAAAACTAAAAACTTAATAATTCATTAATATCATCAAATAGCCAGTCAATGTTCAAACTTCCCTGAACCCCTCGTCAGTGTCCTTGAATATTGGTTTGTTCGAATCAGTATCCAAACTGCATTACATCGATGTCTCTTAGGTCTCTCTTTTTATTATTTTTATCTTTTTATTTTTCTGATACTTATTTGTTGAGGTAACTAGATCCTTTTTCTGTAAATTTCTTACTTTTTAGTTTTTTTCTGATGGCATCCCCAACTCAATGTTAAAGATATCCACCTAGTGGCCCCAAACCTTGCTTGCATGTTGGAATCACTGGACCCCTCGAAACAGCTTGAAGGCTTAGGCCCGTCTCCAGAGACTGATTTACTCTCCCGCGCAGTCTTGACACAGGGAGTTTGAAAGCTACCCAGCTATTTCCACTCTGCAGCTATGGCTGGAACCATTGCTCTGTCCCGGGAGTCCCTGCCTTTGCTGCATATGGAATCACCTGGGGAGCAACACAAACTTCTCATTCTGAGCTTCTGATTTAGTTTAACTGGAGTATGGGCTGATACTTGTGTTTTTTAAAAGCTCCCTGGGTGATTTAATGTGAAGACAAGTTCAGAATCACTGCGCCAACCCATGTATTTCCTCTCAATTGGCAGTGCCATTTAATGGCTTGATTTACACTCCTGTATTAGATGAACTAATAATGAATCAGGAAGAAATCTCCTCATTTCACTGAGGCTTATTCCATGTAAGTCTAGATTCAAAGTCTGCTCCAAAGCACCAATTTCAATTTTTTAATAAAAGCCCCAAAGACCAGGGCCTCTCCTTAACACACAAAGTCCTTCTGTTACCATGGGAAACTGCATAGACTATCCAGAGAGAAACTAGTCGCCTGTGAATCCAGAGATTCAGGAGAAAATGGAATTTCAGAGCTAGATTTAATGGGAGCCTTTTGAATAAAATCTATAAATTGAAGAATGTCATTTAAAAATGTACCATTTAGTGAATCATTTCAGAATAATAACAGAGAAACCGTCCATACTCCAGAGGAACAAGAATAGACTCACAATGAGGAAACACGCGCCAAGCATCGCAGCTTTGATTTTCACATCCAGGTCTAAAGGGAACTGGATCCCAAAGTTATCGGCATCTGTATATGCCTCTCTCACAAAACCACCCCATTGCTTGGTAATCTTGCCAACCACATTTTCTTCATCAAGAGATTTAATCTAAATTGAAAAAAAAACACAGTCAAAGAATTATACAAAACCAATAATAAGACTACTTCCAAAGTTGGAATAAAATGAAACAAATATTCTATTAAAGTTACATGTCATACCTAACAAGGAACATTATATCATTCATCACGTGCACTTAAAGTCCTGTATCTATTTATGGATACATGAAAAAAACTGTTTCTTTGCTACAGAGATCTTATATGAAAGAAGTTGTGCTGAAATATTTAACATTTTCTAGTCTACATTAAGACACACGGTAATAAATGAGTTGAATTTCTCTAAAACAAAATTGAAACAAGAAAAGATACAAATATGAAATGTTTCTTTGATGAAATTTCTAGAAGGCATCAGGAAAGTAGTAAATAAACCCCCATGTGACCTCTGCTTTAAGAGAAGCACAGAGAGTTTACACGGGCTGCGTGTTTAATGTGACGGGAGGGCCCATCACCACCCACTGTCAGTGGGAAAATGTGGACTGCGAAGAGCCGGGAAGAGAGGACTGGCAGTTTTGAGTGAAGGAAAATAACCAATGAGCAACTTGATGGTATGCCCGGGCCAAGGGAGGGGGTAAGACTGGACAACAGGAGGGGGGTAAACAGCAAAAGAGGAAGGGTGTATGAAAAAAACAAGCTCCAAAGTAAAATATTTCTAATTTTACAATTCTGCCTGACGATAGCCCAGGGCCATCATAAAGAACTGAACAGATTGTGGCTGCAGAAACACACCTCACCAAGTGGGCATGTGGGGGCTGAATGCAGCCCTCACTCACCAATGTATAAACACATAGGGTTGTGTTGACCTAGGAGGAGAAGTGTCCTTTTCAAATGTACACAAGGTACCAATGTGCTAGAAACACCCTTCCCTCAGGTTGAGATCAGCTAAACTAATGTGGGAAACCAAAAACAGTTGACTCATTTTATTTGGGTGTGGATGGATGGGTTCTTTAAAAATCTGAAATAAACTCTAATATGAAAACTGTGATAGCATGGAGACCCCGTTCATCAAATATTCCCCCTCCCACTGTAGGTCCGGTGTTCCCTGCACATTGATACTTAGGCCTGGCCACGTGACCTGTCTGACCAATGGGATGTAGTTGCTGTGACAGGAGCAGAGGCCTCAGACGTGGCCAACGGTTTAGCCTGGCTCTTGCTCGCCAGCCATCAGCCACTAGAGAAGCACGATCCAGGTGGCCACTGTTGTTTCAGCTCCAAGATGAACACACCTGGAGCAGATCCAAGGCCAACGTGCAGCCTAAATCAGAGCCATCTAGCCGAGCCCAGGTAAACCCCCTGGGACACAGCTGACTTGCAGACCCATGAGCATGAGAATAAAAGCCTGGTGTCTTTAAGCCACTGAGCTTTAGGGGTTATAAGTTATACAACACTATTGTGGCAAAATAGACTAATACAAATTCTATCTTGCACATTGTAGTGTTTTATCTGCTAATAGCTGTCATCTAAGCATTTGTAGCTAGTAATAAAACTTACATTTTATTTTTCAATTTAGTTATTTTTGATTTTTGAAATATTTTAAATGAAATATACAAAAGAGAACTCATCAGCCACCACAATCCCACCACCAGACTTAATAGGGAGTAGCACGTCCCCTTTTTGTTTCCTATAGCATGAAATTTAAAAATTCACCAAAATTTATGTAAGAAGTAGAACATATAATTTTTTTTTATGGAAAGGTTCAGGAATGTGAATAAAGATCTACAATTGAAAAGTCAATAGGATTAGATAATTTTTAGCTAAATTCTATATAATATTCTAAAAACAGCAAATCTATATAATAAAAAGATTTCAACTTCTGGAAATAATAAACTGACACTATACCACTAGTAAATTTAAATTTTAATTATTTATTAAAATAATTGATAGAGGTATTCTAAAAAGAAATCTATAGGCTCATCTCGCAATATAAATATAAATGCAAAAAATCCAAACACAG
>PVID01000639.1:81979-128855 GCA_004025025.1 Tapirus terrestris
AAAAAAAAAAAAAAAAATCCAAACACAACATGAGCATATAGAACCCAGGTAAGTATCAAAAGAATATACTATAATAAAGTGTAAAATACTAGAAAGTCATATAATTCTAAACATATGAGTGTATGCATAGATGCTGAAAGGTATTTTATTTATTTACTAATTAAGCATTTATATAACACTTAGTATATTCATGGCATTTAAATGCTTTACAAGTATTAGGTAATTTTTTTCTCCCCAGATAGGTACTATTATCACACACAATTTTCGTATGAAGAAACTGAAGCAAAGAGAGGGTAAGCAATTTGTCCAGGTTCACACAGATAAGCAGATGTGGGGATGGATCTCAAACCCAGCAGTTCTGCTCCAGAGTGTCTGTATTCGTGACAATTATGATACTCTGCCTTTCAGAAAGTTGAGTATCAATTCCTAATAAAAACCTAGGTCAGAGGTCAGCAAACAGCGGTCAATGGGCCAAATCCGGCCTGCCCCGTTTTCATAAAAAGCTTTATCAGATGCAGTTACACCAGTATTTATGTCTTGTTTATGACTCCTTTCATACCACAATGGCAGAGTTGAGGAGCTGCAACAATGACCATACGGCCCATAAAGTCTAAAACGTTTTCTCTTATTCTTTATAAAAAGAAAAACCTTTGCTGATTCCTGCTCTAGGTAAAATAAGAATAGAAAAATACTGTGGAAGAGAACAACCAGTATCTTTCTAAATTATGAAACATTTGCTGCTATTTCAATTGAAATCATCAACTTGGTAGATATTCTCACAATTAGCATTATTATTCAGTTTTGCTGCACAAGTAGGCTGGAAAAGAAAATGAGTTAACTGGCAAATAAACATTTGAAGAGCTAAAATAATTTCATTTGCCCTGTGATTTTATACCTAGAAAACTAAGTAAAAATAGCAAAAATGCCTTCTAAACTTAATACTAGAACCCAGTCACATGACTGGATAAAAGGTAAACAAAAATAGCTTTTCTTAATATTAACAATAAGGACTTAAAAATATTAATACTCCTCCTCAGCAGTGATAATGCCTATAAGTTACTTGGGAATAAATTTATCAAAAAAGATAGAGGTAGGGGCCAGCCCAGTGGCATAGTGGTTAAGTTTGTGTGCGCTGCTTCACCAGCCCGGGGTTCACAGGTTTGGATCCCGGGCGCAGACCGAGGCACTGCTTGTCAGCCATGCTGTGGCGGCGTCCCACATAAAGTAGAGGAAGATGGGCACGGATGTTAGCCCAGGGCCAGTCTTCCTCAGCAAAAAAGAGGAGGATTGGTGATGGATGTTAGCTCAGGGCTAGTCTTCCTCAAACACATACAAAAGATAGAGGTAAACCTATGTGGTCTCACGAAGAAGACAAAATTAGGTATGAATGAATACAAAGACAAAATGCTTCTGTGATGAGACAAGTTTAGCATCACAGATATGTTAATTTAGAAAAATGATAAACAGATTTAATACAATACCAGTTGGATTCTAACTCCTAAGAAATTGAATAAAATGACGTTAATGTTCACAGGAAAGGAAACATCTGCTAATAGCAAGAAAATATGATAAAGAAGGATAACAATGACCATTTGGCTATGACTAGATATAGGACGTATCATTAAGTCACCACAACTGAATCTTAGGGCACTGCTGTAAGGGCAGATAGATCAAAGCAACAGAGGAGAGACTCTAGAAATAGATCCCATTACTTGCGGGAATTTAACGTATGGTGTTTCAATTTAGCAAGGAACGAGCAGCTTACTTAATAAATTGTGATGACACAGCTGTCTAGCCACCAGAAAGAAAAAAACATTTGATCCTATCTTGTACAAATAAAATTCCAGGTGAGGTAAACACGTAAATGTAAAAAGAGTCGATAAAATATAAAGTTGGGGGGAACTTCATAATGAAGACAGGAGAACCAGAAGCTATTAAAATAGATATATTTGACTATATAAAATTTAAAATTTCTGTATAGATACAGATATAGATATACACAGATATATATATACAGATATACACAGATATATATATATACATTATATAATATATATATATTATATACACAATAAAGTCCAAAACAAAGGGTAGATTTGTGGAAAATATTTGCAAATCAGAGGACAGATGCAGGGTCAACGTCTTCAACACATAAATTACATTTACAAATTGACAAGAAAAAGGCAAACAACCTAATATATAAAACAGTCAATGGCTATGAATGGACAATTCCAAGAAAGCAAATACAAGCAGCTAGTAAACCTAGAGTAAAATGCTCAAAATCCCTATGGTCAGGGAATAACACATTAGAGATAACCTTTCCCCTCTCCCACTTGCTGATTTTTAGATTCCCTTTTCCAGTTTGAAGTTTGCAATTTAAGGTGTATCTAGGTGTCATTTCTTTTTCTTACCCAGTACTTTTTGCATTTTCTGAATCTGAGTATCCATGGCATCCAGTTTGCAAGATTCTTAGCTATTTATCTCTTTGAATATCATCTCAGCACATTCTCTGTCTTCTCTTTTTCTGTAATTCCTCTTTGGTATATGCAAGAGTAGTTTATTCTAGCTTCCATGTCCCTTCAATTTTTTTTTCTGGTCCTTCACATTTGTATCTTTCCCCCCTTCCACTTTATTTTCTTCATATGGATCATCCAGTTGACTAGATCTCTCTTCACCTATATCTAATTTGCTGCTCAACCTTTCCAATGAGGTTTTATCAATAACTGTTCCTCATTTCTGGAGGTTCTATTTGGCTTGTGTTCAAATCCTCTTGTCCTTTATTATTAGTCTCATTCTTCCCTTATGACAGTTTTTGTTTTATCTTTTGTCTCTTTAATGTCTATTTAGGTATTTCCTGTATGATTGGTTGCAAACTGTTCTATTATATGCAGTTTTTTCTTGGCGAATTAGTTTCTAGAGCATTATGTAATTTTTGAATCTGCTCATGTGAAGATAGCCTTTTCCTGAGGGAAAAAGAGGATGCTCTCAGTGATCAATCTCCTTCTAATGTGCTTTAGCATTTGATTCTGCCATGTGTATCCCACTTGGGATCAATTTCTATGTGTTTTTTTTTCTGCTGAGGAAGATTCGCCCTGAGCTAACATCTGTTGCCAATCTTCCTCTTTTTGCTTGAGGAAGATTAGCCCTGAGCTAACAGCTGTGCCAATCTTCCTCTATTTTGTATGTGGGTCGCTGCCACAGCATGGCTGCCAATGAGTGGTGTAGGTCCACGCCTGGGAACCGAACCTGGGCCACCAAAGTGCAGCATGCTGAACTTTACTACCAGGCCATGGGGCAGGCCCCAGGGGATCAATTTCTATGTTTTGAGATTCCTGAACCATAACAGTGGTATGAATTCAGACTTCAAACTCACAGATGGGGCTGGATAGGAGGGATATGAGTTTCATGTAGGCATATTTTTACTCCCTACCAAGTCCTGGAAGGATATAGATTCCTTATCATCTCCATGGGATAGGAAGTCTACTGGTCTTCTTTATACTCACCCTTAGGATAATCTTCTTGTGGCTTCAACTACCATCTGTATGCTGAAAACTCCCCAACATTTTTCCTCTACATATTTAAAATTAAACATGACTCAAATACAAATCATTAGCTCCCCCCAGATCAACTGTTTCTCCTCCAAGATTCTTAATTTGGCCTATGGCATCATTATTCATTCAGCTTCTCAAACATTAGACATTAGAATCATCTCCAAATTTGCTTTAATCCTCAACTGACATAAATTCATAAATCAGTTCCACTCAGTACACTTATTAAATGTCTCTTGAATTATTCCTTCCTTTAGAATGACTCTTGCTCCTGCTGTTGCTTTGCCCATTGACACTCAAATGGAGTTCACAGTCCATAATGGTCCCTAATATTGATAATTTCTGCTTTCAAATTTTCCATTATCTAGCTTACAGAAAATTGATCCAAGGGAGTACTTTCTCAATTCCCTCAAAGTTGTTGCCTAGTTAACACCATTCTAGGTACATAAGACAGAAGCTAACTCATGACACACAATGAATGCTTTAGGCCTCCATCGAGAAGCGTTGCTGGATGATTTCTAAATTCCTTGGCATTAAATATAAGAGCTTCACAATACAGTCTGACTTGCTTCACCAGTATTTTCCACAAATAAACTGTGTCAGCCAAACTTCTGTTAATATTCCCTGAAAGAGCAATTACCTTTCACTCTCTTAGATCTGTGATAGGAATGATAACCCTACATGGAGAACTATTACTATACATAAACCTACAAAGTCTTTACACACACATGGTATACATCCCCCCCCACCACACATGATGCATCTCTCTTCATTAGAGTCTTTATAAAGTCGCTATTACATCACATGTGTTTTCTTAGAACTGCCTCTCCCTCACAAGCCTCTGAAGTTAACAAGGTGAAGGATTCATCTTTATACAACCAGGGTCTAACAGAGGAATTGGAAATCATATGACTAGAGAAGAAAAGAATGAAGCTGGATAGTGAAAAACTTTAGGAAGTAAAGGGACAGTGACAGAGTTCCCATATCTTACCACAACAGGGCAGCACTACTCAGGTTCAGCCTGTTGGCGCCCTTTCTACAGAAATGTGGGCTCATTTTACCAGATTTTCTGATTGTCCAACAGAAGGAGAGAAGCAAGATTAAGTTATGAAATATCTCGATTTTTAAACATTTGAAACTAAATAACTTGGGCTATCAGGCTGGCCCATCTGTTGGAAAACTGCTGTAATCAAATCCCTCCCTGTAGTAAATACACAGGTATATCATGATTTCTAATGATGGAATTTAATACAAGGGTAAAGGAGAGTCCTTAGAGAAGCATAACTGGGGAGCAGGTCTTACACTATCTTCCTGAAACTCTCTTTGCATAATTGGGCTTTCTGTAGGAACTTAAAGGTGTCAGACCTTCTGAAGAGGACTGAGAGCACTGGCCACCTGTGCTGTGGACTAGGAAGGACCACATGCTCTGGCGGTCAGACTCAGATGACAGGCTCATGTCTTAATCTAAGTGGATAATGCACAGAAACCACCACGTTTAAATGTTCGATGTTTTGCGTACATTTGTTGACTACAAGGCTCCGCTTCTGTTTTTTCCATTTAGTGTAACCAACACTGAAGCATAATCAGAGGAGTAACCACCTCTCTGATCAGTTACATACATGAGTGCGTTATCTTCCTCTTGAGACATCAGGATACACACATTTATTTAATACGTTTGTAACATCCTCCCCAATTATATTATTCTTATGTTAGGAAGGAGAAACCTATGCACACTCTCACATCTTTTACCTCAAAATCAATATCTGCACAGCAGCTGCACACAAGACAGGGACCAACAATTTTGAGCACGTCCTCTCTCTTCTCATTCCGAACCGTAAACTTCGGCAGGCACGGGTGCCACCGCTGAGAAACATAACCTACTGGTACACCCGGGGGAGCATGGATTTCGATCTAGAAAAGCAAAAAGATATATATGTGTAAAAATCATCATCATCATGATGTCTAACGATAACTCTCATTTACTGAACATTTTTTAAGTGTCGACCACTTTCTAAGTGTCAGACGCTGTTCTAAGCACTACTTAATTCATCACACATCCCTACCAGGTTGGCACTATTATCCCTGTTGATAGAGTGGGGAACAGAGAGGTTAAGTTGTATTCGATTCCCCAGCTACCAAGTGGAAGAGATGAGACAAACTCAGGCAGGCTGCATGCAGAGTCCCACTCCTAAGCTCTGTTCTACCGGATGCATACATTTTAATCTCCGTACTTATGAAAAATGTCTAAATTATTAAGGAACTCTCTTCTTAGACTCCTTTAAAAGCAGTGGTTTAGAGGTGGGAACACAGTTCTGACCGGCGGTGCGGTTTTCAAACACGAGTGGTAATGGTGCCATCATGGAAGGAAAATGCGGCCTGGAGTCTGGGCTCGCTACGCAGCCGGGCACCGTGAGAAGGCTTCAGCGAGCTCGTCTGTAGGGGCGGACTTCCTAGGTCCACTGTGCACCACCAAATAGTATAATGCAGGTTAATGTGCACTTATATTATAGAGCACATCCCCTCCAACTCCCAGTTTTTCCTCAGATGTTCCTGTGGATAGATATTGTTATTCCTGACCTAAATGACATGGAAAACAAAATAATTCAGTATGAATAATTGCAGCTATCTTTTCAAAATAAGTGCCACATCAGATTTCAAATATCTATGTGCTTGTATCTTTGTGTCTGCTCTCACAGCCACCTGTATGGAATGGCTGAGTGACCCAGGCAGGGCTGGTCTCACACCAACGGGGCTACAGGCAAAGGGGCAACTTTCCTGTAAACTCTCTGTGCCCAGCATCTCCCCTGAGATCCACGTTCTCCACCGAGGGGCTGTCAAGTAATATTGATGTTTATGGAGCTAAAGGTACTCACACTAGTGTATACCTCTTACAGGGGACTCAAACATATTAATTTTTTTAAATGGAACAATGAAAAACGCAGGAGTTGAGATTTTCCAGAGGGGGCCTCTCCTAGGTTTGCTCTTTAGTAGACTGGCCAAAATTGTGAGATGAACACATCTGTTCTTTCCCTCATTCTTCTTTCCACTTGTTCCCGCAACAGTATTCTAGGATATTCTCTATCGTGCCCCTGCTCTGGCTTTGGTCAGGCCTCTCACGGTCATTTCAGGTCAGGGATTTGAGCAGCGTGCCCTACCTTCTCAGCTCTCCCCAAAGATCAAGAAGTCTGGTCTCTGAGTGGATGCTCACTCCCACGAGACATACTTCTCAGGGATGTGTTCACTGTTTTACACCTGCTCTTTTTCTTGCACAATTTACTCTCAAGCATAAACCAACAGTTTGTGGACCGATTTTCCTTTAAGTCTAGGTTCAATGAAATGAGGAAAATTCTTGCTGAACTACTTACAAAATACCCTTTTAATTGCTCACCGACCTCCTGAAGGCAGCAGGGGAAACAGCAGCGGCTACACCTTAGTGGTCTCTGCATAGTTATGACCTCTTGGCCTACGTTATCAACAATCTTCAGGTGAAAAGGCCGAGAAGCCCCACAGCAATATCGGGTACAGAAATCAGTATCCTCTGCTGCGAAGTAAATCATCTGTCCAAAGCTGTTCTTAATTTCGTATTTGTTATTAGTTTCAATACCTGTTAAGACTAAAAACAGAAGAGGGAATCGTTATGACCATTGTGTTATAAGAATACTGAATCTAGCCTAAGATACTATAATAACCAGTTACACCATTTTTAGTTGATACTTCAAGTAACACAAGAAGAAAGAAAAGGAGAGGTGTTTAGAGATGATTCAGAAAGAGAAAAAAAAAAGGCAAAGGGGAAGAAGGAGGAGAGCGTATTAAGGCACAGAGAAACTGAGTCCCGGTGTGAGCCCTGGAAAAGAAAACCACTCCAGTCTTCCTAATTCCGCGGGCACGTGTCAGAAAGGGAGACTCGGCTGTTGAAGGATGGTGCGATGCTGCAGAGGCTCACAGCCACGCCAGGTGTATGCAGAACACGTCCACTAGCTCAGCATCGTTTTCATATATTCAATTAGGGAGGAGAATAGAGGATAATGGCTATGTTTATGCTTTATGAAACATTATAGCCAATAAACTGCTTTGAGATTTTATTTTTATACCATATTCATGGCTTGTCTTTTTGCAGTATGTTTGCGGGAAGGTAATGTACTCACCTTACTAACTCTCAATGTGAAAAGGGAGAGAGTGAAAGTGGAAGATGGATTAGAACATCACATTGGCCCAGGGCACCCTTGTTGAGCTCAGCAGCAGTTGTCCAGGAGTGGGAGATGGGTATTAGACAAGGGGGAAAGGTGCTTGGCAACCGAGGCTGCAGCTGAGAACATCTGGACCACGGGCATCCTCTGGGAGCCCTGTACCTTGGAAGAGATAACCTCTCCATGGGGAAACAGAGCAGTGCTAACTGCTGACACCCGCGCCATTTCTTACCAAAGCGCTTCCCATATTGAACCACACGTTGGAAACCTCTACTTACTTGAGCCAGGAGGGAGCGATTAATGGTCCCACTTGTCCACAGCCCTCATTAACTTGGATCATAGGATGTCAGAAGCCACCAAAATAACGAGTATTTAAAAGAAATACATGGAGACAAAAACCACTCTCTAATATCTGTGTGGATGGACTTTTAGTCAGATAGACATGTCCTTCACAAATTCCTTCATCACGACCTCCCTGGAGTGTCTTCCTCTGACTCAGACAGACCTGGGCTCTGCCTTTATAAGGACCACCCTTGACCTCAACATCTGCCAGTCAACTGTTTCCTGAGAAAAAAATTTAAGCTGATTCATGAGATGGGATCTATTATCAGTTTCATTAAGTAGCTTAATCTCAAAAATCTTCAGCTTGTTTATCTGTAAAATGAGATCAGTGGGCTTATACAATCTCTAAGTTTCCTTCTAGTTACTTAAAAAATGAAAACAAATTAAAAAATGAATTCTATGGCTATGTCTTTATTGGCTATTAAGTTTTGAATTGGGAAAGTTATAAGTGCTTGTCATACTCTCAGATGCTTAAAATAAACTGAGTAATCTTCATCTCTTTATATTACTCATAATGTTAAAATATACACTTGCAATGTGAGACAAAAAGAAAACAAGAAAATTAAAGACATCCCTTTTAAAAAAACTGAAGAATTAATAACTACTAAATTTGGAACTTTATATTTCATGACTAATACATTATATTTCACAAATATATATAAAACTTATAAATTTAAAAACTATAAATATGTAGTTTAGAGTGTATGTGTGTATAATGTATAGTGTCTGGGTTTTGGGGCTTTATAATCTCAAAAATAAATTCCTTAGAATAAAACATTTAAAAAAATTCAGAATACAAATTATCAAACAACAAAGAGCTCCTTTCCAGAGAAAAGAGTATAAAAAAAACTAACAAAAATGAGAACATTATCAATATCTAACAATGTACATTATAAGTAATCTAAATGTTAACAGGCAACAATTGTATATTCTAACCAAATCTATTACTATACTAGTAAAATTCATGTTATAATTTCTACCAGTGGAAAGGAAGTTTGCAGAGAGGTGAAGAAGGATTTAACATACATATTCTAGAAACTAGCAAAGTTTTCACCAAACGGTGTATCTAGAAGGAAGACACTACAGTTCATGAATCTTCCCCGGTTCTCTTTCCCCTGGCAGCAGTCCTGAAACATCCAGTGGCTTCCTAAGTTCATCTTGCCCCTGAGGAGCGCTGGACCCAAGGAGACACCTGCTGGAGTCATGCCCCATTCACCCGAGCGGGAGTGCTGTTCCAGGAAGCCAGGCCTCGAGGCCTGCTGGTCCACATCCTCCAACCTGCAGTGGCCCTGCATCCAGGGGGATGCTCCTTGGCCCACGGAACAGAAGCGTTAGGGTTCCTCTGAGCTCCCAGGAGAAACTGTGGGCAGGAATACGATTTTGCAAAACACACCCATCCAAACTCAAAACACTTATTTGCTTTGGAAATGTACTGAGGTGACGGAACCAGTGCACGTGGCTCTGTGCCAGTCTCAGGGTCATCACAAATTGGAGGAAAAAGCAGCTGAAGTGATGGAAGGCAGGAAGTGACTTCTGGAGAGAAAGGGGAGCAAAAGTAGTTTTGACTGGTTTCCATCTAAGTTAGGGTCTGCATCACGAGGACAGATGCCCAGCATAATGGCATTTTACCCTTGACTCCTAATCTCAAGAAACGGGCTGCTGATAATCATTATTTCATTAGCATGAAGAGAGACGTCTGTAAATAACCAGGCTTAACCCGACCACAGCAGTGAGTGTTATACTGGTGGCAGTCGATATGCCTTTATCTGCATAAACGTCCTCTCTTTCTAGAAATACGATCAATACGATGAATACTTACCTTCCAGAAGCTCAATTTGCTGATGAACCAGTATCTGATCTATCTATTATAGTAAAAAAAAAATTAATCTGTAAGAATATATCAACCA
This sequence comes from Tapirus terrestris, assembly GCA_004025025.1. Taxonomy (NCBI): domain Eukaryota; kingdom Metazoa; phylum Chordata; class Mammalia; order Perissodactyla; family Tapiridae; genus Tapirus; species Tapirus terrestris. The sequence continues at coordinate 91,964 of PVID01000639.1, forward strand.
AATTAACATTAGTGTCTTTATATTTCAAAGAATGCATATAATCAATTAGCAATACTAACAATATTTAATAATAGTTTAGTTACTACTACGTATAACTAAAGTAAATATATTTTTAATTGAAAAAATATCTATTGAATGTGTTCACTATTAATGTGGGCAAATTCAGGTCAAATAAAATTGACTTACACTGGATTCCCTGTAAAATTAGAAAAAAAGTTTCTTCTAGAAAAGTTTTAAAAATAAGACCTTTTTATCCATTTAAAGAAATTTTTCCTATAAATGTAAACATTTTTCTTTTTAATTATAGTTGATATTATCATTTGTAGTAGGTAATAACTTCCCCGACATATTTTGTAAGGCCTTAATTTAAAAAAAAATCCATTTAGGGTATTTCTTGGAGAGTTAACGAACTACTAAAAGTTCTTATATGCTGCCCAAGTGCCTTGTGGGAAGTTAAATTAATGCAGAGAGTGCCAGAGAAACAACTCATTTACTGAAAACTAGTTGACTATCATAGGAATGTCTGTTTATTTGTTTTTAGATTAGACACATAGAATTTCATATTCCTACATTACCTACCAGATTTCTAACACCAAACAAATATGAAACCTCACATGTAGTACATTAAAATCCAGGATGTTTTTCCTTATTGGTAGTATTAATAAAATTGGGTCATCAAAGAACAAAAGCATCATAAAAATGTAATTCTATTAATTATAATAAAAAAGTGAGGCATATTATACACAAAATATTAACTACTTTTTTAGTACTCCTTATTGAAACTCAACACGAAATTGAGTTTCATGTTTCTTTCCAACTCCTAGGTTCTTAACTCCTAGGGATTAAACTCCTAGGAATTAAAGAGCACAGGATCCAGAACCAAGATTCTGGAAGTAAAAAGCTATTCTTACTTCCTTAGCGTTTTGATGCTGAGCAAATTATGTAACTTCCCTGGACCTCAGTTTCTTCTTCTGTAAAATGGTGATACTTATAGCACCTATATATCATAAAGTTTCTAAAAGAATTAAATGAGTTAATACATGTATTATACTTAGGAACAAAGGCTGGAAAATAGTGCTTAATAAAGGTTCGCTATTGGCTATTATCACAGATTATATTCAAGATCATCAAAAACACAAATTTTCTAAGACATTCATATTTTGCTTTAAAATTAAACCTAGACCTAGAAGAAGGAGAGTAATTTGTTAGCAAAAAATGTTGTTCTACCATTTTGGACTTTTGTGGATTAGTCATTTGTTAATCTGGTTAAGTAAACCAGAAACAGTTTTATTTTTTTATGACTGCTTTATGTGTTTGGAATTACCTGACTTAAATATTCCAACCCAGGTGGACAGCCTGATGGAGGTGGTGGTGCTGGCATCCATGGTATCCCTTCAGGTCTACCTGGCTGATTGTACACTGGCTGCCGATGGGCAGGAAAGCCCACTGGGCCAGCACCTGAATAACCAGGTGGTGGGACTGAGGAGCCAGCCTGGGGGCCAGGGAGGCCAGCCTGGGGACCAGGGTAGCCAGCCTGGGGGCCAGGGAGGCCAGCCTGGGGGCCAGGATAGCCAGCCTGGGGGCCAGGATGTCCTGGAGGTCCTAAAATAGGAACAAGTGAAATAATTTGTAACTGCACAGAAAAATGGACACAGCAACTTTTTTAGGAATACCTCAGTTATCTACAAACTAAAATTTCAGCTCAGAAATCCTGTTTCTATGAAGCTTAAAGTTTATGTTTTTATTTTTCAATGAAATATCTGTGGTTTCAATATCCACTTCTATTTTCAGGTTTTTGGGCGTGTATAGAGTTGGCCCACAACCTTAACCTTATCATTCAAAACTCAGATGAAAATATGCTTGAAACCTAAGAAAGTCAAAGAAAATCAACAATGATTTAGACAGCTACATAAAGATTCTGGAATGCTTTCATGGAAAACGGAGATGACATTGAGGAGAAGACCCCAAATAGAGGCCTTTGAGCCAGCATTTCTAGGACCAAAACACTCTGTAAAAAATGATAATTCTGAAATTCTAACAGATGACATCTCCTCATGTATAGAACTGGGGGTGGTTTCGCCCCCTCAAGGCATATGTGGCGAGGTCTGGAGACAACTGTGGCTGTCACAGTTGCAGGGAAGGGTGATTCTGGCATCTGGTGAACAGAGGCCATGGATGCTGCTAAATATCCTAAAATGCCGAGAACAGCACCCTGGACAAAAAGAATTATCCATCCCCAAATATTATAGTGCTGCTGTCGAGAAACCCTAGTGTAGAAATAAAAGCATGTCATTCCTTCCAGTCCTGTCTAGATACTTGTCTGGGTTAACAATTTGCCTGAAGTTCTAATCCATGGTGTGTTCCATCCCTACGACCCTCTACGTGAAAAAAAAAAGCCATTATGATACTTAGGTTACAAATTTAAATTTCACAGTTTAGCACGTTCAGCTCTCCAGACAATGCAATTTGAGAACCAAGGAAGATAAAAAGTTACAGCGGGCAAAATTATCTTTAGTATTTAATAAGCTCAGTAGAGAAAGAAATTTAATTAATGTATACCATGTATTCCACATGAATTTGTGATTACAATGAAGCTTCATAAGCTTATACGAATGGTCCACAGAGCAGTAATTCCATAGCAATGGAATACAGTTTCAAAGGACTGTGTTTTATAATATTTTAACAGTAAAGGCGATGCAGAATTTAATACCTAGAATGGGCAATTTATAAATACTTTTAATGAAACACTGATGACAAAAATAAATACACCATTAAAAATAAGACTTACAAAAGAGACTAACCTCAATGTCTTTTAAACATGTCTTCTTAAACTGAATAAATATTTACAGACAGTCTCTAAGGTGACTGGCTCTGTTCTAGAATCAGAGGCTACGGTTATCCACAAGGCAACCTGCTCTGAGGGAGTTTACAGGCAACTTCTGGGAGACAGAAAATAAATTTTTTTAAAAAGATTTCAGACTGATCTGATGGAGAGAATACATGGGGGAGAGGGCAAGGTATCACGCGGTTAGTTTGGATAGAAGAAATTTATGTGCAGCCCTAAAAGATGGGAAAGGAGAAACTTTGTGTGAAGATCTGGTGGGAAATGTTCTGGGAGGAAGGAAACCCAAATGCAAACTCCCTGACTTTCAGAATGAATTTGGCATGTTTGAGAAAGAAACACCATCAGGGAGAGGAAGAGAAATGGCTGTTGGTAAAGACATAGGAGCAATTCATCTAGGGAGCCCGTTAACAGGGCATTTGGGTTTTATTCCAAGTATGATTGACAGGTCTCAGAGGATTTGAAGCAGACGAGTGAGTTCCATGATCTGATTTATATCTTACAAAGTTTTTAGGAGTGCTGAGAACTGGGATTTAAAATGAGAAATGCAGATGCAATCCCTGCCCTCCCTTCCTAACGGGAGAGAGAACTTTGGACTTTATCTCTTACTCTAGGGAGGGGTAACACCAGTGTGATGAACTGATTAACTAGAATCGGAGACAGGCGCTTTGAAGGAAGGGACCAGGGTTTTCTGACTACATGTGCCAGAGGAAGGTGTTTGGATGGGGAGAGAGAAAGGGAAGGAGGTGGGGCAGCTTCCCTCAGGACCACCTTTCAGCTGAGACCTGAAAGCGACAAATGAGTTGAGGAGGCCAGCTGCACAGAAAGAACGTTTCAGAGAGAAGCCCTGGGACAGTAACAAGCACAGGGGCTTAAACAATCTGAAGACAGGCCAGTCTACCTGAACAGTAGAGACCCAGGCTTAAGAGGCAGTTAAAGAGAAGGCAGGGGAGCCCCTCGGGTCTGGAGGACCAAATGAAGCACTTTGGCCTTTATCCTAAAAGCAAGGGGAAGCCAATGATGTACCCACTGAATACTGTCTGTAATATGGACAAATTTGCATTTTTGAAGATCATGGGCTACAGTGCAGAGATCAGACCATAGGCAAGCCAGTGGGGACGAGGAGATGTGTGTTCATTGGTTACATTGTTAGCATTATTTTAATCTTCTCAAGACTCTTGGAGAGAGGGCATAGTTGATTATTTCCTACATCAATGGATTAAGCATACAGAATTACCTGAAGTTTGGATAATATTTTCATTATGTAAAGCCCAATTGACGTAACATATTATTAATATAATAGCAAATATTTGTCATTTATTATTGATGAAGCATTGTGCTAGGTATTTTACATATACTCTCATTTAATCTCTAAATCGAACTGAATTGGACAGTATTACCCCCATTTTACAGATAAGAACTGAGGCTTGGAAGTACAGCAACTTGTTTAAAACCACCATACAACTATTAAGTACAGGAGTCAGAATTGGAAGCTGAACGGGCCTCTCTGTGCCTGTTTTCTCCCTTGCACAATGGAGATAATTAATAGTATTTACCCCATAAGAGTATCTGAGAATTAAACGAGTTAATCCCCATTACGCACAGTGCTCTCAATTTGAGGCCATCGCTATTGTTCGCATCATTGTCACATAAAGACCTGTGCTATTTGTGCTCTTGGACCTGAGATAGAAAGTTGAGCGATTTTTCTCACAAACTCTCAAGTCTGATTATCACCAAATTTAATTAGGTATCATCTACTTTTAATTAGCTATGGGTGGATTAAATCATTCTCCAAGTGCCTTGGGTGAATATTATAGACTTGCTAATAATTCTCCAAACGTCAACCACGTAAGGATTTAGAGCAGCGGTTTTGAGTCTGACTGCACATTAGAATCACGTGGGGAATTAAAAAATGACCAATCCCTGGGTCCCATTGCTTGAGCTTCTGCTTTAATCGTCCTGGGCTAGTGCGCCGGTGCTAGTGTTTTTAAGAGCTTCCACATAATACTTAAGGGCAGGCACCCTTGAGAACTATCAGCTTAGAGCTTTGGAGTTTTTCTAGCACACATTCTCTTCATTGCAAACATCTGGATGAGATCCAGCCCCACTGGGAGGTTTCTGGCTGGACAATTAAACTGGCCATTCACCTCCCAAGCAGATTTGTTTGCTCAGAGTAGAATGAAAATGCATACTACACTCTTCTGCCCAAACCTGATTCTTCTTGATCCCAAGTCCCCGCGATGGTCTCTCAAGATGTGCATAGCCCACCTACTTGCAATCTGGGTGCACCACGAAATATGCCATTTAGTAAAGTTCTAGTAATTTTGATAACTCCATTTGTCTAAATGAAAATCTCTGGTCTTTTATGCTTTGGTTCAAAGGAAAAAATGTCCTCCCACTATGTAGTAACACGACTCAATTACTTTTCTTAGAAATCCAAGGCATGATTCAGCATGTATACAGAGGTAAAGCTTTCATATATGTTACCAGATGAAAATGAGAATCACCCCCAGCTAGCTACGTTTCTATTGCTTACAGCTTCCAGGTTTCAGCAGTCGTGTCTTTAGTGACTGTCACTGAACACAATTAGCCTCAGCCAATACGTGACTCAAAAACACCCAGGGACAAACCTCCTAAATGTCATTACATGATCACAATGTTTGGAACAGATGGAGAATCAACAAAATCTTTCATTTAATATGTGTATTCTAGGGTTTAATTTATGTGCAACCTTATATTTCATTTACTAAATGTAAACTCTCTATTGTTTTTATTAACTCTACATCTTTACTATCCTGTATAAATAAGTCACTTTTATGATTATAGTCAAAAAAATCAAGAACAATTTGGCTGCCAATTTCATTATTGCACTTTTAATAAAAGGCCTACTAAAATAAGTTCACACACAGAGACAGACAGACACCCTTTGGAGAATATCAATAATCGATTTTTTTAAATTCTTTAAACAAATGTTTTACCTTGGAATGCTGCCGTGGGATGTTGAGGGGCATACCCAGCTGGTACATTTGTTTCTGGCACATCTGCAATTCAAGGAGAGGGAAACATATATAAGGAAATATATAGAAGGAAAAATGCATTGTCCTTAGATAACTTTAATTTGCATGCTCTTATGCTGTATTGAAATAGATAGAATGAAGTTTTCACTTAACAAAAGCTGTGCCTGTCATCAAAGTTACTCTGCAGTAGAATCCTGTGTCAAACAAACTCCCTTTCAGGTAAATGAAGCAGTAGAGTTCCTAGGGCTGAATTTCTAGTTTTCTAACTTTCTAAGTTTCTAATATGTCTGATGAGTGTTTGCTTCCACACTCTGGTTTTGTTTGTATTAGAAAGAAAGATTGTTTTCAAACCACATATACACTGTGAAGAAGGAGATAAATGAAAATAGTTGGAGGTGAGGATGGTACTGGAAGGATTACGGATGACTATAAAGATATCTATAATCATTGCTATACGAATCATTTTTAAAATAGTTAAAATAGTGCATACATTTCAGTATTTAAATATTCTTTTTATTCTTACTCTGTAACTACTCCAATAAGGTTGAACCATAGGAAATTCCCAATATTTGACTAATTTTGACCTACAAAAATCATAACTGACAATTACAATAAACGAACATATTAAACTTTGTTATCTGCTAATCAATGTGGTTTGAATAATCTTAATATATGTATACAATGGTTCAGCTTCCTAGTCTTCACATTTGTGTTTCTCCAATCATTCATTTAGCAGCCACTCCAGCCAGACAACATATATTTACTGGGATTCTCCTTTGTCACCTCTGAGTCAGGCTCTGGGGCTACACTGCCTCCACGGAACTCATGGTTTAGTGGACATTACACTTGTACTGTGTTCTCCTCCTTCCCTTATGGCTTACTAACTGTAGGTTCAAAACAATTTCTTTTGGAGTCATGGGGACACATCAATATAGAAGAAAATATCAGTCAAACTTTGAGTCTGAGACATTTTCTATATTCTTCTCTATCACGAGCCTTCAAAGACCACTCAACACACATGGTTTCAACAGGAAGGCTGAATTGTGGGCCCCCTTTCTCCTCTATTCAATTGGCTTCATAATAACTTCAGCAGAATGGAGTCCATGGAGACTCTGCAAATTCAGGCGACAGAGAATCCTCTACTTCGATCAGCGCTTTTCTCTGAACAGACACGGCAACATACCCTGAATTATCACAGATCTCTGAAACAGCACAAGTCATTCCATCTCAGGCATTCCTTTCTGTTCCTGGGCTTCAGGTGAGTGGCCCACCTTCTAGTTCTCTAGCTCTCAAGCTCTGCCCCGGCCCCCACCTCCAACCTGAGCTGGAAACTATAAGATTAGACTCAACAGATCTCGAGGAAACACACTGCAAGTCTGACTTAAATGCCTACCCTTAACTGATATGTCACATTTTGGCATCTCTTAGTAGATACCATTGTTTGAACAAATACACATGCATACACAAGAGTTGACAGATTCAAGAAATTAGGAGAGCAATGGTACCAGAGCAATGATCCTGGTTTTAGGAATTCCAGGGGGAATTCATACAAAGAGAAAAGGAGTGAATGGGCAAGGCATCAAGTAGACCAAAGAGTATATGAATTATGGATGGATTTCTGCATCTGTGAAATGCAACTTAAAATAACTAACAAAAATTACAGGACTATCACATTTCCTTAAAGCTATTTTATTTTTACTTCTATATATATGTATATTTACATACAAACATTTTATTTCTATTTATGCACACATACACACACACATACAATTATATATATGAAGCTGAAGAGTTAAAAGGTGACCGTGGCCAGAGGAATCTTTCTAAAGTGATTTGAAGCACCCTAAAGCTTGTAGCAAATAAAACAGCTTAATACTATATGAATTTACATTTAAAAAGCTTTGAGTTTTGTAAATAAAATTAAATTAATATAACAAACATTAAGAGAAGACATGAAACTTCATGAAAGAAAGCCCAGGTTTCTGGTCCTAAAGAGAATCTAATATATCTGGCAAGACTGACATTGTGGTGAGAGAAACATCTCTTTGGCCAGCTAAGCAAAGAAAAACAGAATATAACTCCTTCAGAAAACAGGATTTTGTTTTTCATATTTTCCCCCATATGTATTGTTTCTCTCCTCAGAACCTTAGATTTTTAAAAAGACAAAGTCTTTTATTACATGTTTGGTCAATACCCAGCTTATTTAGAATTTTCTTGAGAGAAAAAAGCCAGAACATAATGATTGGTATTGATTTAAACCTATTCACGTGTGTATGTTATGAAATATATATCAGGGATGTATTTGACGATTTTATTACAATGGACTGACATATTAAATCTATCATCTGTTAATTAATATGATCTGAGTAACCATTATGTATATAAAACACACGTAGAAAAGGGAAAACTGATCTGGATAGAACATGGTATAAATTATACAACGTATTTCATAGTAAGCCTAAAGTTTCTTAGGTTTATCTAAGGCTTTTTTAATTTTTAAAGGAAAAATTAGTTGTAGTGGATATTTGTGTACCTCTTCTCTATAATCAAAACAGTGAACTAGAGTTTGGATTCTGGAGCACAAACAACAAAAAGCAATTTATATATTTTCAGAAACAGAATAAAACATTATGACAAATAACACATTAACAACAGACTTAACATTAGGAGGAAAGTAAGCACAAAGAAAATTACTTACTTTGTTGGTCCATGATTTAAATAGTTCTGAAAAAGAAGACCCAATATTAATACATTGTCTCCAAATTTACAAGTCAAATATGACTGTGAAACAAGATACTCTGACATTATACATACACATGGGATATTCCCCTATTCAACCTAGTCTACCAGAATCTGGTCATTTAAACTCTTTGGCCTTGACCCCATTCCCCCATTGCTGTGGCTCAGAGTAGGACTTCAGAAGTTGCGGGTTAGCCCAGGATGGCGGACAATTTCTAAAAACCTTGGGAGGAGAGTGTTCAACGAGGCAGACAGTGGGAAGGAAACACTGTGAGCCTAAGACCCCACACGGCAACCAAGTTACAAATCGGAGCCTTCCAACCTACACAGGCTAAAGGGAGCATGTGATCCAGTACCCAGCCTCGAGGCTGGGCTCCACACACGGTTCAGGACAGACGGACAGGTGAGCTACCAGATCACACTACTGCAAATATCTCTGGATTCCAGGTCCTGTGGACGTGTTCTGCTCAATATGAACAGTAAGTAAATCTGAAAAGGCCTGACCCTTTGTTCTATGCTTCGAGCCACGCTGTCAGCCAGAGAACCCACTCTCAGGGGTTGTCATGGCTGTAGCACCACGACAATCCAACCGAAAATTTGTGTATGGTTATTTCTACAGAAAAAGAATAATAAAAAACATTGTACTCAGTACTTCTGCCTTCTGGTGCCTTGATCCCATCCTAGTCTTTCCCACTACTATCCAGTCACTATTTTCCCTATCTCTTCACCTTTAATCCCAACCCCCTCTATGCCTATTAATTACAATTAACACAGGGGGCAAAAACTCTGTTACCTGACTGTTCTATCTTGGACCCACACACTAATATGAATCAGCCCTGCCCTTCCCAGGCCCTCTCCTGTCTTGGTTGACCTTTAATAACTCCTCCTACTGCATCATCCTAAATGGTAAATATAAGATAGATACACCTCTATCTCCTTAACCAAAATCTGGTGTTGCCAAGAAAAAACCACGTCCCGCCTCTCCTTTTAACTTTATTTCTTTACCGTTGCCTACTTTAAGCACAAAATTTCATAATCTAGTAAAACTCTTAAGAACATTTCAATTATAGTCACCTCTTAATTATATATACTCAAGAAATTCAGCAATGGTTGAATAATTCAGAATGGGTTTACTTGGCCCTGGAATAAAGCAAAAAATTTGAGTTACTGATTTGATTTCCTGAATTTTCTTAGAATAATAGTAACCTGAGTTTTCATTAACTAGTCAGAAACCAACTGCTATGGACCTCCTCAGGTTAGGCAAAAAGATTAAAATTTATGTTTTCTGTAATTAATCTATAAGATGATCAATAAGCTAATAAACACATGTAACCGAAGTAGGCTAAAAGTTTTCCTAGGTGGCATGTGTGTTTTAGGGTCTGTCATAGGAAGAACTATAAAAGGAGACTAAATTCGTACATATCAAATGCCATGGTTACTTTTGTCAACCTCACATTTCCATGATCAAAGATTACACATTAAAAGTAAGGTAAAAACCATTACCTTAAAATATGCCAGAAGTACCTTAACAGACCCCTTAATTAACACCTGGACTCAACAGCTCTTAAGTGTTTATCTATCCTCTGTTGCTCTTAGGATACCACTCTTTAATATGTGCTTAGTTAAAAAAATATTCTATGGCCTTCAACCGATTTAGCAACAATTTTAAAGGACTATTCTTTCCATCATTCTCCCTTTGCCTACAATGTCAGAAAGGCATTCATTTCAAGGACAAATCCTGAATAATACCCAGAGGAGGAACCCAGGCAGGTCCCTCCATGTGGGGGGGACTTTAAAATTACTAAAATAAAAATTTTTATTAAAAAAAACTAAAACATTTCTAATTAAAAAATATTTTTTCTTACACTTAGTTGTTTGAGCCTGGGAAGTCCAGTGCCAGTCGGAAAGAAAGGATGCGCCAGAAGGAGAGGGAATTCATAAACGGATGCTATGCATCATATTAGGAATAGGGGAGGCCCTTAAGCAATGGAGCGCCACAGGTTCCCCACTCCCTGCCGAATGAGCACCAACTAGGCATGCAAGAGTCCTTACCTTTCATGGCATCAGAAATCCAAGGAAGTGGAACTAAACAGACTCTAAAACAGAGCTCATTCGTTCATATTTGCTCTTTTCCTTCCTATTTGGTTACATTATTTTGAGTCAAACGATAGGTTTGTGAAGATGAATGTCTGTCGTCAAAACTACTGCAGAACAAAACCTGGGTCCTCACTTTCCTCTAGGTTTTAGAATTTTTGCAATTCCATAGTATCTCAAGCATGAAAATGGTGTGTCATAAGCTCTGGTGCAAAATGTTCAGTGACAGGTGTACCTGCAGGTGTGGCAGGTGGAAAGAAGTACTTGTGGAATAATCATGTCCATGTTCATCCCTGTCCTCTCTCACTTGCTGTCTTAAGGATCTTTTGATTTCCTCAAACTTAATGGCTCTGTTACAAGACATAACATCACTCAGTTTAGGAAATGACTGGGCTGAGTCCTGGGTCAATTTATTTGTGAATTAATTAACACGATAACTTTTAAATAATACTTTCCACTACTCCTAGTAAGAAACAAATCCAAGAAAGACTTCCAAGAAAGAGAAAATCCCATTTATCCTGTACTAAAAGAAAAAAAAGTCTCTAATAAAGTCATGTAATATATTGTACCACTGGAATCTTAATTACAAATACAGAACTTCAAATTATAATCTGATTAACTCTGTTAAATGAGAGCTTCTGAGGAGATTAAGGCATCATGTGCTACATACATGTAAGTATATCTCTGTTAAAATTATTTTATCAGGCCATAAGCCCCACTGGTGTCCTGGGCTATTTGATAATTATAAACCTCCACCACCACGAAGAAGGAGGAACACTGCAGGTGACATCCAGTTATGGCCCCACAATCAGATAGATTACAGTGAAACCCTCTGACCCATCACTTGGGATTCTGAAATTTCTCTCTTATTGCTTCCAAAAAGTATTAATATATAATCTGGAATCCAAGGGGGAAGCATCCCTAATTTTGGAAGATCCGAAAACCACTATGCCTACAAACTAGGCATAAACTAGATTTGGATTATTTATCCAAATTTACTTCTTAATTGCATTTTTCTCAGCATCCCAAGATGGGAAAATACATTCCGAATTATTTTAGCAAAAAGTTACCTCTCTAAAAACAATCACAGAACTGTAGGTCCCTAACTTGTCATGATGAAGTGAGAATGAGACACTAGACTAGGAGAGGAGGAACTGGGCACAGGGAGTGGAGAACCCAACACTTGCTGAAGTCACAAATTAGAAAATTTCCATGAGGTTTAGCTTATGTCAGTAGCTAAATTTTGTCCATTTAAAAAGGTTTAGTTGACATCTAAGGACAAAAACTTTCATCTGTTGAACTGTGATTTTGGTAAAAGATGAGCAGAGCACAAACGGATGGGCTTACACAAATAGGTGGGCCGAGACGGTAGTGAGCACTCGAATATACCAGGGCAAACTACGGGATGCAGGTGGGGTGGCTGAGGCCGATGGATAAACGCAAACCTGGTAACAGGGAGTCTTTCTGGAAAAATCCACTCCTGTATTTTAGGTTCAAGAAAACAAAACAAATATTCTCAGAACCATTTTGGATAGCATTTTATCGTAAACCTTGAAGAGAAAAGTAGATATTACATCAACCAGGATGAACTGGGAGAGGGTGGTCAAGTGTTCTACAAATAAACCGGAGACAGAGGAAACACAAATCAATCTGTATGTGAGTCACCCTAGGTGGGTTGCTTCATTACTCCTGAAAAGCTTTTCCTGACAACTGAGCCCCCTCACATGTTTGAGTAGTTTCCTTTCCTCCCCATCGGTGAGGAAACTACGCCCAGGGAGTAAATGATTAATGTTCTACAGCTCACGATCTAGCTGAATTACAATGATTTATGACTCATGTCTTTTGCTTTCATATCCTTGATTCATTGAAAAAAAAAAAAGACATTGTCCCAAATTGTCAAGTTTCTCTGAAATTTGTCAAGAGACTATCTTTATGGTATCTTATGTAAGGCAGAAAGCGTGGAATTTTAAATTTACTCGTGGCCATTTTGTTTTTACTAGGCCAGGCAAAAGTTTTTTCTAAGCGCTTATTAAATTCAAAATTTGGAAAATGAAAAGCACAATTGTTAGTACTGAGTAACTATAGTGCTTTGGCTTTTTAAATTTAGCACTATTCAAGAAAGGGCAATACACACACATATAAATGCATGTGTATATACATAAATATGTATGCAAATAGTCACTTAGTAGAAAGCTTGTGCCTTTTTTCAAAGAATACTGATTGAAGACCTAGAGCATGTAAGGCACTGTGACAATTACTAGAACAGAATGACTGACAATCAACAATATACGATTACAAATACTCTTAAGTGCTAGGAAGAATCATAATGGCGCTCTAAGACAGAGTTATGGGGGCACTAAGTTAGATGGGGGAGGCTTGTCAAGAAAGAGTGGAAGGAAGCCTAAAATCAAGCAACCAGGCCGTGGAGGGGTGTGCGTGGCGGGCGCGGGGGGCGCATTATAGACAGAAAGGACAGAGGGACTGCATAGGTAGAAGTCCTGTGGCTGGAGGGAGCTTGGCTCATTCACGGGAATGAAAGGTCTGTGTGTTACAGAGCAAAAGAGGAAGAGATCATTAGACATGAGGGCGGAGAGGGGTACAGGCAACAGGTCTTGCACCTTTAATGTCTCTCCACCTGCACTCTAAGCTCCCACAGGCCAGATCGTGGCCTGTCTTGTCCAGGACAAGACACTTAATTGGTGCTTGTTGAGTTCAACGATGCGTGTCCAGTATTATTAAGGGCAAGAACAGCTCCCTTACAGATGCGAATGCTGCTTTATCTATAACCAGTCATTTTACAAGTCCCTTCTGTACCCAACTGTGGAAATCCACTTACTTCCCTTGTCATTTCCTTCTGTATTGTGTACACCTTGTGTAAGCTGGCATTAAGAGAAAGCTCTGCTGTGACAAAAGTTCAAGGAAGAATAAGGGTACCCGAAATCACCTGACACTTCCTGTTGAGCAAGTGACACTTGCACTAACCGCGTACCGCCTATTGCTAAACCAGAAGAAACAATGACTGTTTCTGGAACAGGGAAGTGGCCAAGCTAGGCCTTCCAGTAATAACTGTATAAATCAGGCCACCTGGAAACGAGATAGTGAGCTTGGGGAAGAAGGGACTTTGTCAAAGAGCAATAAAAGCTAACTTTTACTGAGTACTTTCTGTAGTGCCAGGCACTGCTCTAACCATTAATACATGTCTTACTGTAACTCTTTCTAGTCGTGACACAGTTTCAGAGATGAGGCATGGAAGGAACGTAGAGGAAGGAACTGGCTTGTATCTTAACTCCACAGATAGTAAGTTCCAGAGGCAGGAATCAGCTCAGGCAGCTGGGCTCCAGAGCTGATGGTCTAGCCTCTCTGCTAGAAACCTACTCTATCTTTGCAATCCTGGCGTTCCACCGTGCCTAACATAGTTTTGGGCTCCAGCCATACTCCTAATTAATACTTACTGTGAGATGACAGCTAGCGGGCTGTAGTAATCGTCCCTTCTAATCCCCGCAATATGCCGGCAGGTAAGTCCCGAGACAGAATCTTGCCCTGATTCGCCGCTGCTCTCTGCTGCGAGGGGAAGAGATGTACTAAACGGAAGCAGAGCCTGCAGGGCGCTTTCAGGCACGATACACCTTGTCATTGGGAAAGTCCCGGGACTGGCCAGTGGTACCGCCCGCCCAGGTGGGACCCCACGATGAGCCCCGGCTCCACTTCTGGGGTCGCTCCCCGAGGCCGCTGGGACCCCAGTCCCCAGCCTCCACCCCCAACCCCGGCGCAAACACGACCCGCCGGCTCTCGAGCCCCCGCTCCCAAGTCGCCCCCCGCGCCCACGCCAGGGGACCTGCACCAGGGACCTGCACCAGGGGACCCGCGCAGGTACCGCGCCGCCGCTCGCCGGGGGGGACCGAGAGCGCAGCCCGCGCCCCCGCGCCTGCCGCTCCGCGCCGCCCTGGGAGAACGAGGCCCGGGAACCCGGGCGCCGGGCGGCTGTTCTCCCCTCGGCCCCTCGGCAGCTCCTTACACGACCTTCCCCGAAGTGGCCCGGAAAGGTGCCTCCGAGCGACCTGGGCGAACCCCGCGGCTCTCGGTTTCGTTTCCCGGATTCTGCGTACACAGAGGGGCTTCCCTACCTGGTCCCCGCGCGCGCTCTGTCCGCGTCGCCTCCCGCTCCCCGGGGAGGTCCGGCCAGTCCTGTGGTCCAGGGCAGCGACCCACTGGGACGTCCGCACCAGCTGGCACTTGGAAAGTCACCAACGGGGCAGGTCGGGGTGGGGTTTCAGCCTTAAACTCTGGGGAGGTGTTGTCAGCCCTTCACACCGGGGAGCTTCCTGTTCCTCTCCAAGCGCGGGAGCCGCGGGCTGTTGGTAAATGAGGAGGGTCGAGCTTGTTTTTCTCCGCGGTCCCTTTTCTCTTCCGCTTTCTCGATGCCTCTGTCTCTGCCTCTCCACGGAACGATGCGAACCGACCAGATGTGATTCGCGTGTTTAACTTTTCCGGCCCCTGACTCGTCAACAGGCACAGTGAACAAATGTGTGTTGAAATCAACTGAAGGATTCAGTGCTTTTTTTTCTTAATATTTTTTTATTTACAAAAGTAACACATGATCTTCCAAACAATAAAGCTGAGTGTGGAGAAAAGAAGTGAAACAGACCTTCTGCACCTCCCACTTTTCTCCCCATTACATTGTTAACAGACATTTGGAGATTCACTAAGAGAAGAGGTAGGTGCCAGGAGAGAAGCGAGTTCGTTGGAAGGGATGGGAAAAGAGAGCGACATTGAGAAAATAAGACTGAAAAAGGAGGGAGGAAACCCAGCCACTTTGGTTTGAATCCCTTCTCATCTCCGTGACTTTGCGCCAGTTACAATCTCTGTGCCTCCTTTTTTCATCTGTAGAATGAGGGTAGTAATAGTATCTACCCCGTAGGATTTTTATGAGGGTTAAGAAAGTTAAAATATGCAAAAAGTTTAGAGTGATGCCTGCCACAGAGTAAGCACTCAATAAATATTATAATATATATATGTATACGTACACATGTACATAGTGGGTTTTTACATAAATAGGATTATTTTACGCAAACTGTTCTCCGATGTGCTTTCTTCACCTTACCGTGCGTTTTGGCAATCTCCTTGTCTTGAACACAGAACTGTAATGTTGATCTAAAGATCCAGGGGTGGTTCGTTCCAATTTCACAATTACGAATTATGCTGTGCTCATCGTCCTTGCACATACCTTTCTGTACACACTATAGAAAACCCATCATCACTCTTTTCCTGCCAATAAAATGCTTGTTTTACCATATCTCTCTACTTCCTGAGTATCAATTCTAAATGTTTGCTACTCTGGTTGGTATTATTCTATTATTGTTTTTGTTAATTCTGATGTTAGGGATATTAAGTAATTTTTCATATGATTACTGAACATTTTACCATTTTGTTCTGTGATATGTCTGATAATATTTAATACAGAGTTTTCTGTTGGATTGGGATTTTTTTTTTCCCCTTGCTGATCGTTGTTCTCTTTATACACTGTGGACTGAATCCCTCACCTATTAAGGAAGGTACAGTTCTTTTGCCCAGTGGGTCTCTGGATTGTGTCTTATTTAAAGTTGCTTCCACAATACATAATTTTCATATATTTTTCTTTTAGATGAGGAAGAGTGACCCTGAGCTGACATCTGTGCCAATTCTTCCTCTATTTTGTATGTGGGACGCTGCCACAGCGTGGCTTGATGAGTGGTGTGTAGGTCCGCATAGTTTTCATTTTTAATCATCTCTTCCTGTGTTTTTCACTTTTGACTGCTGGGCTTTGCATCTTATTTTAGAAAGCCTACCGTACCCCATAACATCCCATATGATTTCTTCCTTGATACCCGTTTATTCCTAATTGCCAGAAAGTTGGGATTTTCTAGTTGTTTTTTTTATTTGTAATTGTATTGTGGTTCAAGAACATGCTGTGAATGTGCCTAAAGACCCTTTTCACCCTCCTTCCCCTCTTCCCCCCTTCCCCTCTGGTAACCACCAATCCAGTCTCTGTCTCTATGGGATTGTTGTTATTTTTATCTTCTGCTTATGAGTGAGATCGTACAGTATTTGACTTTGTCCCTCTTACTTATTTCGCTTAGCGTAATACCCTCAAGTTCCATCCATGTTGTTGCAAATGACAAGTTTCATCTTTTCTATGGCCAAGTAATATTCCATGGTGTATATATACCACATTTTCTTTATCCATTCATCCCTTGATGGGCACTTAGGTTGCTTCCAACTTTTGGCTATTGTGAATAATGCTGCAATGAACATAGGGGTGCATAGATCTTTATGCATTCATGTTTTTGGGTTCTTTGGATAAATACCCAGCAGTGGAATAGCTGGATCATATGGTAGTTCTAGTCTTAATTTTTTGAGGAACCTCCATACTGTTTTGCATAGTGGCTGCACCAGTTTGCACTCCCCCTAGCAGTGTATGAGAGTTCCCTTATCTCTACACCCTCTCCAACACTTGTTATTTCTAGTCTTGTTAATTATAGCCATTCTGATGGGCATGAGGTGATATCTCATTGTAATTTTGATTTGCATTCCCCTAATAGTGATGTGGAACATCTTTTCATGTGCCTGTTGGGCATCTGTACATCTTCTCTGGAGAAATGTCTGTTCAGGTCTTCTGCCCATTTTTTAAATTGGGCTGTTAATTTTTGTTGTTGTTGAGATGTATGAGTTCTTATACATTTTGGATATTAACCCCTTATCAGATACATGATTTCAAATATCTTCTCCCAATTGTTAGGTTGTCTTTTGTTTTGTTGATGGTTTCCTTTGGCGTGCAAAAGCTTTTTAGTTTGATGTAGCCCCATTTGTTTGTTTTTTCTATTGTTTTCCTTGCCTGGTTAGACATGGTACTTGAGAATATGCTGCTAAGACCAATGTCGAAGAGTACACTGACTATGCTTCTTCTAGAAGTTTCATGGTTTCAGGTCTTATATTCAAGTCTTTAATCCATTTTGAGTTAATTTTTGTGTATGATGTAAGATAATGATCTACTTTCATTCTTTTGCATATGGCTGTCCTGTTTTCCCAACACCATTTATTGAAGAGACTTTCCTTTCCCTATTGTATGTTCTTGGCTCCTTTGTGGAAAATTAGCTCTGCATAGATGTGTGGGTTTATTTCTGGGCTCTTGATTCTGTTCCACTGATCTGTGTGTCTGTTTCTGTGCCACTACCATGCTGTTTTGGTTACTATAGCTTTGTAGTATATTTTGAAATCAGGGAGTGTGATACCTCCAGCTTTCTTCTTTTGTCTCAAGATTCCTTTGGCTATTTGGGGTCTTTTGTTGTTCTGTATAAATTTTAGGATTCTTTGTTCTATTTCTGTGAAAAGTGTTGTTGGAACTTTGATAGGGATTGCATTGAATCTGTAGATTGCTTTAGGAAGTATGGGCATTTTAACTATGTTAATTCTTCCAATCCATGAGCATGGAATATCTTTCCATTTCTTTGTACCTTCTTCAATTTCCTTCAAAAATGTTTTCAGTGTACAAGTTTTTCACCTCTTTGGTTAAGTTTATCCCCAGGTATTTTATTCTTTTTGTTGCAATTATAAATGGGACTGTAGTCTTAATTTCTCTTTCTGCTACTTAGTTGTTAGTGTATAGAAATGCAACTGATTTTTGTATGTTGATTTTGTATCCTGCAACTTTGCCATAATCATTTGTTATTTCTAAAAGTTTTCTGGTGGATTCTTTAGAGTTTTCTATATATAAAATCATGTCACCTGCAAATAGTGACAGTGCACTTTTTCCTATCCAGTTTGGATCCCTTTTATTTCTTTTTCTTGCCTGATTGCTCTGGCTAGGACTTCCAATACCATGTTATGGAAGAGTGGTGAAAGTGGGCATCCTTGTCTCGTTCCTGTTTTTAGTGGGATAGCTTTCAGTTTTTCTCCATTGAGAATAATATTAGCTGTGAGTTTGTCATATATGGCCTGTATTATGTCTAGGTGCTTTCATTCTGTACCCATTTTATTGAGAGTTTTTATTGTAAATGGATGCTCTATCTTGTCAAATGCTTTCTCTGCATCTATTGAGATGATCATGTGATTTTTATTCTTTATTTTGTTAATATGGTATATCATGTTAATTGATTTGCAGATGTTGAGCCATCCTTGCATCCCTGGAATGAATCCCACTTGATCATGGCATGTGGTCTTTTTAATGTATTGTTGTATTCAATTTGCTAGTATTTTGTTGAGGATTTTTACATCAATGTTCATCAGTGATATTGGCCTGTAGTTTTCTTTTTTGTGTTGTCCTTGTCTGGTTTTGGTATCAGGGTAATGTTGGCTGATAATGAGGTAGAAATCTTCCCATCCTCTTCAGTTATTGGGAGAGTTTGTGAAGGATAGGTATTAAGTCTTTGAATGTTTGGTAGAATTCACCCAGGAAGCTGTCTGGTCCTGGACTTTTATTTTTTGGGAGGTTTTTGATTACTATTTTGATTTCCTTACTGGTGATCAGTCTATTCAGATTCTCCATTTCTTTTTGATTCAGTTTTGGAAGGTTGTATGATTCTAAGAATTTATCCATTTCTTCTAGATTATCCAATTTGTTGGCATATAGCTTTTCATCATATTCTCTTATAATCTTTTGTATTTCTGATGTGTCTGTTGTAATTTCTCCTCTTTTGTTTCAGACTTTATTTATTGGAGGCTTCTCTTTTCTTTTCTCAGTGAGTCTAGCTAAAGGTTTGTCAATTTTGTGCATCTTTTCGAACAACCAGCTCTTAGTTTCATTGATATTTTCTTTTGTTTTTTTAGTCTCTATTTCACTTATTTCTGCTATGATATTTATTATTTCCTTCCTGCTACTGATTTTGGGCTTTGTTTGTTCTTCTTTTTCTGTTTCCTTGAGGTGTCTTGTTAGATTATTTGAGATTTTTCTTGCTTGTTGAGGCAGGCCTGTATTGCTATAAACTTCCCTCTTAGGACCGCTGTTGTGTTTCCCATAAATTCTGGCATGTTGTATTTTCATTTGTCTCCAGGTAATTTTTGATTTCTCCATTGACCCAATCATTGTTCAGTAGCATTTTACTTAATTTCCCCATATTTGTGGCTTGTCCAGCTTTGTCCTTATAGTTGATTTCTAGTTTCAAACAAATGTGGTCAGAAAAGATGCTTGGTATTATTTCAGTCTTCTTAAATTTATTGAGACTTGTTTTGTGGCCTAATATGTGATCTATCCTGGAGAATGTTCCATGTGCATTTGAAAAGAATATGTATTCTGCAATTTTTGGATAGAATGTTCTGTATATATCTACCAAGTCCTTCTGCTCTAATGTGTCATTTAAGGCCAATGTTTCCTTGTTGATCTTCTGTTTGGATGTTCTATCCATTGGTGTAAGTGGAGTGTTAAAGTCCCTTACTGTTATTGTGTTGCTTTCTATTTCTCCTTTCATGTCTGTTAATAATTGCTTTATATATTTAAGTGCTCCTATGTTGGATGCATAGATATTTACAAGTGTTATATCCTCTCGTTGGATTGTTCCCTTTATCATTATGTAGTGCCCTTTGTCTCTTGTTAAAGTTTTTGTTTTAAAGTCTATTTTCTCTGATATAAGTATTGTTACCCCAGCTTTCCTTTTGTTGCCATTTGCATGGAGTATGTTTTTCCATTCCTCTGCTTTCAGTCTGTGAGTGTCTTTAGGTCTGAAATGTGTCTCTTGTATATAGCATATATATGAGTCTTCTGTTTTTATCCAATCAGCCACCCTATGCCCTTTGATTAGAGCAGTTAGTCCATTGACATTTAAAGTAGCTATTGATAAGAATGTACTTATTGCCATTTTATTACTTTTTTTCTGGGAGTTTTATTAATTATTCTCTGTTCCTTTCTTCTTCTCTTGCTCTCTTCCCCTGTGGTTTGATGGCTTTCTTTACTATTATGTTTGAGTTCCTTTCTCTTAATTTTTTGTGTATTTATTATAGGTTTCTGTTTGTGATTGCCATGAGATTCATATATAATAACCTATATATATAGCAATCTAGATTAAGTTGATGGTCTATTAAATTTGACCTCTTGCTAAAAGCTCTACTCTTTTACTCCCTCCTCCCACAGTTTATGTTTTTGATACCATATCTAACCTTTTTTTGTGCATGTGCATCTGTTACCCTCTTATCATGGGAATAGATAATTTTAGTACTTTTTACCTTTGGCCTTTGTATTAGCTTCATAGGTGTTTAATCAGCTACTTTTGCTCTGTATTTGCCTTTACCAGTGATTTTATTGCTTGTTTCTTTTTTTTTCTTTTTTGGATAATTTTCTTATTCCTACTTTGTGGTCTTTTCTTTTCCACTTAAATAGGTCCCTTTAGCATTTCTTGTAAGGCTGATTTCTTGGTGATAAACTCCTTTAGTTTTTGCTCTCCTGGAAAACTCTTTATCTCTCCTTCCATTCTGAATGATAACCTTGCCAGGTGGAGTATTCTTGGCTATAGATTTTTTCTTTTCAGCACTTTAAGTATATCATGCCACTCCCTTCTAGCCTGTAAGTTTCTGCTGACAAGTCAGTTGATAGCCTTATGGGGTTTCCTTTGTATGTAACTTGTTGCCTTTCTCTTGCAGCTTTGAAGATTCTCTCTTGACATTTTAATTATAATGTGTCTTGGTGTGGGCTTCTTTTGGTTTATCTTGTTGGTTACTCTCTGTGCATCCTGTACCTGGATGTCTGTTGCCTTCCTTAGGTTAGGAAAGTTTTCAGCAATTATCTCTTCAAATAAATTCTCTGCCCCTTTGTCTCTCTCTTCTCCTTCCAGGACACCTATAATATGGATGTTAGTGCACGTGATGTTGTCCCAGAGGTCCCTTAGACTATCTTCATTCTTTTTAATTCTTTTTTCTTTTATCTGTTCAGCTTGGGTGATTTCCTGTAGTCTTTCATCCAGCTCACTGATCTGTTCTTCTGTATCATCTACTCTGCTATTGACTCCCTCTAGTGAATATTTCATTTCCAGTATCGTATTCTTCATTTCTGATTGGTTCTTTTTTATATTTTCCATGTCTTTGTTGATGTTCTCACTGAGTTCATCCATTCTTCTCCCAAGATCAGTCGGCATCCTTATGACTATTAGTTTGTACTCTTTATCAGGTAGATTGTTTATCTCTGTTTCATTTAGTTCTTTTTCTGAGGATTTGTCCTGTTCCCTTATTTGGAATGTATTCTCTTGTCTCCTCATTTTCCCTCTTTCTTTGTGCTTATATTTATGTACTAGGTAGATTGGCTATGTCTACTGATGTTGGAGAGGTGGCCTTATGTAAGAGATGCCTTATGAGGCCCAAAATTCTGTTTCCCTCTCATCCCCAGTTCCAAATGTTCCAGGAATGTCCCCTGTGTGGGCTCCATGTGTCCCTCTGTTGTGGCAGGGTTGCTCTTGCTGCAGGTGCCTAGGAAGGCTGGGATGTACCCCTGGCCTGCTGGTTGTAATACTTTGCTGTGTGTGCCTGCTATGGACCCTTCAGTCACTTTATCTGGTGTGAGGAGCCCCAGCACAGTTGGCTGCAAGGCCTAATAGCACATTCCCATTGCAATTTTTCTGTTAAGTGAGTAGGTCCCCAGTGTGTTTGGTTGCTAGGCTCAGGGGCTTACAATTGTTGTAGGCCTCTGGCCTTCAAGGCTGTTGTCAGTTCTTTCAGAAGTGAAGGTGGGTTGGGCTGGCCCCAGGCATGTGAGCACCCAATTATTTCAGGCTTTGGAAGGTAGGGTCAATCCCCTATGTGGCTGTTTGAGAATCACAAGTCTTCTGTACCTGACAAGCCCCACTGCCCACATACCCTGTCAATACAGTCTTGCCCCATGTACATGGCCCAGCCCACTGAAATGGATCCACTCGCCCTGCTGCAGAGGCCCCACACACTCTGCCAAAGCAGGTCTGTCCCTTGTGCATTCCTGCCCCACAGAGGTGGGCCCACTCACCCTGCTGCAGAAGTCTCACACCCCCCCTGCCTATGTGGGGCCCACAAATTGCCTGAGGGCTTGCTATTGTTTGGGGCCAGTCCCCAGGGTGGGCTGCCTACCCTGGCTGAGCTGGATTAAATCAGTGCTCTAGTGGGTGGGGCAGACCAGCCCGTGAGATAACAGGCCAGAGGAAGAACAACAATGGCGTGTGTTAGCACACCTGTACTAGGTCACAGTAATGGCTGTTGCCAATGTTTCAGTTCCTGGGGAGATGGTCTCAACCTGGGGAGGTCTCACTTCTCACCAAGATGCGCCCAGAGCCTACCAAGTGAGTCTGTTTCTACCAAAGGACCGCTCACCTTTCTTTCTACTGATTTTAGTTTGCTTTCCAAAATGGGTGAATTTGTGCATGGGCCCTTTAAGTGCCAGCTTTTTTCCCCTTATGTCTGATAGCTTTTCTGAGGGTATTCCCCATTGTTGTTAATGGCCAGATATTTTCACACTCGTCTCAGTTATGCTGAGTCCAAAAACTGCTTATTGTAGTAAAATTCTCCTGCTCAGATCCTCACTCCTCCAGGAAAGGCTTCATATCTTAAGATTGCTCCTGGCTAGCCATGAAGCACCATGGCTAGAGGGTGGCTTTTTCCTCTCCAGAAAGGAATTTCTGCTTTTCTCACCTCAGTCACCACTGTCCTTTGTTGTGGGGGTTCTTTTTATCCAGTTTTCCGTTCTCTCTTGGGGGTAATTGTTCCAAGAGTAGTTGTAAATTTGTTGTGTCTGTGGGAGGAGGAGAGTTCAGAGTCCACCTGCACCTCCATCTGGACACCAGATCTGAGCCCAGATTTTAGTAGAGGTCTTCTATTAGCTTTTCCTTGTTGATGAGGCCTGAAATTTATGTTTGGTTTTAACATTTATGCAGTAGTTGAAGTAGATGCCCAAGGTCTCCAGTGCCTGCAGAAGCTTCTCGTTGGTGTTTAGCTTCCTGACTGCTGACCTGATGCAGCAGGGGCAGGAAAACTATAGAGATCCAGTAACTTCCATTTTCAATGTTATTTTTCAACCTCTCCTCCCTGATGAATATTGTGTTTGAATCCCAAGCATTTCTGTGCTGTTTTAAATAGAAGAAATCTCCTACACCTTGCTTGGGATGGTGACTACCATTGCTGCATTCTCTCCATGGGGTAGTGAATGAGGATGGTGAGTAGGCTTCTGAATACAGACTTTCAAGCATTCTTGATTTTAATTCTAATTTTCAACTTTATCCTCCCTTTCATTTGGCATCACTGCCCTCAGTCTCTTTGGGATTCTGTGGAGGTAAATTGGGTCTCTTTATTCTTACATCTTCTTCCTACATCTTATAACTTCCTGTGTCTTACAAAATAGTTACATCTGCCTCTTTTCATTTTCTCAAATTTGTTGAAATCTCTTTTCCCCCATACATTATCATCTTTTTGTTGTCCTTGTGGTTTTTACAGCTTTTACATTTTTTGTTTGTTTGTTTTGTTTTAACTGTTTTCATTTTTATTCTGATCTCTGAAGAAGAGTACCGTCTTTAATTAGAAAATATCTAGGTATGATGTAAACTATTAGTTGCCTACCCGAAACTCAATATCTGCTTTCTCGTGGTAAAATAGCGGCTCTCAAATTTTGGTGTGCATCAGAATCCTCTGAAATTCTTGTTAAAACTCGATGTGTGAAGACTTACCTTCAGTTTTTCTGAATTAGTAGGTCAAGAGTGGGCCTGATAATTCACTTTTCTAACAAGTTCCCCTGTGATGCTGATGATGCTGTTCCATGAATCTCACATTGAGAACCAGTTGGTAAGAGAATCCTATTTTGCTTGGGTCTTGGGGAGCAATGTGTTCATGGAAGGAAAGCCTTAATCCAAAGGATGAATTTATATCAGTAGACAATCATAATGACACCAGCTCCTTTCCCTGTGATTGGTGTACATGTGGGCATATTACCCAGATTTGGCTAAGGAAAAATCTTCTAGAGGACTTCTAGAAAAGAGTTTCCTGCATAATTTTATGTATGAATATATGTGTGTATATATATATATGTATGTGTGTATATATGTGTATGTGTATAGATATGTAATTGGATTATTTGTTTTTGTGCTATTGAGTTGTACCAATTTCTTGTGTATTTTGGATATTGACTCTTTATTACATATGTGGTTTGCAAATATTTTTTGCACATCCTCACCAACAGTTATCTCTTGTCTTTTTGATAATAGCCATTCTAACGTGTGAGGCAATATCTTGTTGTGGTTTTGACTTGCATTTCCCTGATGATTAGTGTTGTTGAGCATAATGTCATGTACTTGTTGGCCAACTGTGTATATTTGGACAAATATCTATTCAGTTCCTCTGATCATTTTTAAATTGGATTGTTTGGGTTTTTTTCTATTGAGTTGTAGGGGTTCTTTATATATTTTGGATATTAACCCTTTATCAGATATATGTTTTTGCAAATATTTTCTCCCATCCTGTAAGTTGCCTTTTTGTTTTGTTGATGTTACCTTTGCAGTGCAGAAGCTTTTTTTAGTTTAATGTAGTCCCACGTGTATTTTTGCTTTTGTTTCCTGTGTCATATCCAAGAAATCATTGCCAAGACCAACCTCAAGAAGATTTTCCCCTATGTTTTCTTTTAGGAATTTTATGGTTTTAGGTCTTATGTTTAACTCTTTTATCATTTTTGAGTTGACGTTTGTGTATGGTGTAAGATAAGGTCTAATTTCATTTTTTTGCATGTGGATATCCAATTTTCCCAGTATCATTTATTGAGGAGACTAACTTATCCCTTGGTGCCAGAGTCCATGACCAGGCCTAAAATATCTCATGATATCTTTAAATCACAAATTAAGATTCACATTTTAGTATTGCCCAAACTCATTTTATGTTCTAGTGTGTGTGTGATATTTATTCATGTGTTCTAAAATTCTAAAACCACAGTTTATATATTTTTCTATTGAAGTAAAAATTTCTTTGAAAAAATCATACTTGTTACTTGAGTGTTCTAAATTCCCAGCCCCTGACATGTTTAAAGCCAAGTAAGGGAAATTATTTTTACTGGAAAGTCTTTTAAATATTAGAAATTAATCCTATCTTGTAAAATCAAAGGTAATCTGCATAATTTTTTCCTACGGGTTTCAAAAATATTACTGTAGATAGGTTGTCATAGGCTGATCATTTTTTTTTTTTTTTGTGAGGAAGACCAGCCCTGAGCTAACATCTGTTGCCAATCCTCCCCTTTTTGCTGAGGAAGACTGGCCCTGGGCTAACATCCGTGCCCATCTTCCTCTACTTTATATGGGACGCCGCCATGGCGTGGCTGACAAGCAGTGCATCGGCAGGCGCCCGGGATCCGAACTCGCGAACCCCGGGCTGCCAAGCGCAAACTAAACCGCTGCGCCGCCAGGCGGCCCCAAGGCCCATCATTTTTAATGGGTGTACTATCTGATCACTTCTCACAGATGTTCCTTAGAGAATGCTGAACCATTTATCTTTTTCAGAGTATTCCTTGGGTAACAGAAATTTAATAGAGATTTTCTCTCTGGAACTCTGGAAGAGTTGAGACCATTCAAGGATATTTGCATACTGATGCTGGTCACCTCCACTACCCCAGGTGTGGCCTTACTAGGACTGAATTTGGTCTAAAAATTAGGTGAGTTTGATGTAAAGATTCTCTTACATATAAATACCTAAATTATTAAAGTTCTTTCTCAGTGGCATGTAAGCCAAAGTGTAAAAGGGTGGTGGCAGAGCATGAATCTGGTATCCTTCTTAACTCTGCCGCGATCCTCTGGGAATAGAGAACCTTAAGCAAGTGATCCTGGGAACCTGGGCTGAGGTAAAGACATCAATGTGTATCTGTATAACTTAGAAATGTCTTTTCAATTTCTAAACATTTTTTCTAGCTTTATGTTAGAGTATTTTTTTGCTTTATTTTGAGTATGAAATTAGTTTTTAAACTATTTGTCCAAAGATACTTTGTTTTACAATTTAGTGAATATTTCATGTGTGCATCAGAACAATATTTATCGTTTATTTGTTGCACACAGGGCAGTGGTTCTCAAAGTGTGGTCAAAATGATTTCCTATATTACTAAGATGTTATTTGCCTTTTTAACTCTTTCTCAAATGAGTGGGCGGTGGAAATTTCCAGATGCTTGTGATA
Organism: Tapirus terrestris; assembly: GCA_004025025.1. Classification (NCBI taxonomy): domain Eukaryota; kingdom Metazoa; phylum Chordata; class Mammalia; order Perissodactyla; family Tapiridae; genus Tapirus; species Tapirus terrestris. Next base: position 118,772 of record PVID01000639.1, read on the forward strand.
TGTGGTGATGACATCACCACTCTGATAGCTAATGAAATGTGAGCTTGTGTTTTTGTGTTTTAACAATTTCTTAGTTTTAATTTCTAATACAGTTAATATCACTAGATAAAACCCACATAAACAAAAGATCTTTGGAGTCTTCAGTTAATCTGCCTTCTCCTATGACATTTTCAGAGTCCTTAAATAGCTGCTCCACGTGCAATCCAGATTTTATAGCTACATTAAGTGGGATAGACAGGGTGCAGTGTATTTCCTCCGTCTTACCTGGATCTGGAATCTTTGGTTCTTTTTCTGAATTCTCCCATTCTTTTTATATCATACTACATATTGTACATGTTCATATATGTATGAACATTATGAACTGTGCATGATGTGATGTATTTAATCAGGATTAATTACAATACAGATATGTTAAATATTTGACATTTGTAGGCAATTGTTCTTTGATAATCCTTTTTTATGTAAATTACATATAAAGAGAAAAGAGATACAGTGAACCCACTGGATTATTTTTAAAATATTTTAAGTTTGTTTCCCAATACACCTCATATTTCCTAGGCAATATTTCTAAGGAGTTTCTTGATGTCAATGTCAATTAAAATCCATACATAGAGATGTCCTCTGTATAATCCCCAAAACTGAAAAAAAATGCAATACAACTATATTTTTATTTTAGTAAAAATGCTAATTGAAAATATATGATATTCAATCTTCAGTATCAACTAGATATCAAACTATCTGAATTCACAGATTCTCTTTCAGGGTTTAAACTTTACTTCAGGATAAACTAGCAATGTTAATAACAGACACAAATAGAAATAATACACCACTTCATATTTTTCTATTAATGTTTCACTCTTATAAATCTCCAGACATAGTAGGTTGTTGGGTCCAGCTTAATGAGCAGTGAGAGTCCTTACAAAGGTTAAGAGATTAGAAACGCCATAACGGTTAGGCATATTTTTATTTTTTATTTTTTCGTGAGGAAGACCAGCCCTGAGCTAACATCCATTGCCAATCCTCCTCTTTTCACTGAGGAAGACTGGCCCTGGGCTAACATCCGTGCCCATCTTCCTTTACTTTATGTGTGAGATGCCTGCCACAGCATGGCTTGATAAGTGGTGTGTAGGTCTGTGCCCAGGATCCTGGCCTGCGAACTCTGGGCTACCAAAGCAGAGTGCCTGAACTTAACCACTACACAACTGGGCCGGCCCCGTTTATAAATAAAACAGCAGTTGAGTATGTCTTGCATGCCAGGCTTTGACTGAGTGCTATATTGCATATGTATATACTCACTTAATTCTCTGTGTCTAAGGTTAAATTTTATCCTGATTTTATGGATGACGAATGTTTGCACAGATTTAAGGATGTGACCACAGCTGGTAGAACCGAAGCTAAGCAGTCTTCCTCCAGAGCCAATATTCTTAGACGTTATGATATGTTGCTTCTTGGCTCCAATGACATCAGTATATCCATTTATGAGACTTAGCAACTCAACTTTCCTCTTGTTTTACTAAGGAAGGTAGCCATGATTCCAACATATAAAATTCTTGATTTAATTGAGTTTCAGGATGTGTTCATTTGAAAGGCTCATTCTGCAATAAAATATAAAAAGAAGTCCTCTTTCATGATGCAAGTTGGGGAAAATAATTTCTTTGTGAGGTAAATGTAGACCACCATCTTAGTACAGCTGCTTTGCCTTTTCTTAGCCACATGGGGCACGTCACACAGAAAAGGGAAGGAAAAGGTAAGGGCAGATCTGTCAGTGGATGCCCTAATCTCTGTTATGGCCCAGAGCAACCAGACAGCAGCATCAGTGTTCCTCCACCTTCATTCTCAAAAACAAACACCTTTCTAAGTTGATGACCCCTTACATACGTGGATCCACACACACAAATGTATGTATAGATGTATGTATATTCACAGCTACATTCACCAAACTAACTGGTCAATGTGCCATGATAAGGTTTCAAACTCTTTCGCACTCACTAGTTGTTCACAAACACCTAAATATGATACATGAGCATTATTGACTCAGTGCTGACTCAAGTGTAAACTCTGCAAAAAAGATACTGTGTACCAGCTCCACCAATCTGCCTCAGTTTCCTCATCTGTTGTCTCATCTTTTAAGTGGAGATAATAATATTATAAATATATTGGAGTCAAATTAGTTAATATATAGTGCTTGGTATATTGCCTAATACAGAGTAATAACTGATATCAAACTACTCAGTATGGGTTAGCTATCGTCATCACTGTTACCTACCAGTGGTAGATAATGTACTTTGATTCGTTGCTAATGTATTCTTTCTTTCTCACCCCTTCTCATTTTTCATTAAGGCCATGTTTTGGAATAAGGTTTGCCAAGTTAAATGAGCAGTTTGTATCAAGGGGAGGAAGTACAGCTAACTAGACAAACCAAGAAGTGAATTTATCACCGTGGAAGGATGGACACAATGCACTAGCTAGTCACATTCCTTACAGGTAATTTGAATTATACTACATGCAATCTTTATTTATAGCTTAAAATATCATATTTACAATGGAGAAATGCTTATTCATTTCTACCAGCTAGAAACCTAAAATATTTGGGAAACTTATGTGTGAAGTCAGCTGGCTCTTTGGTTATCTTTTTCTGTTTAGTTACTGCCTGTGACTTCTGGGTTTTCTTCATTGATTTATTGATTTTACTGAATCTGGCCAATGTAGGAGATAAACATGAACACATTTCATTCATTCATTCACTCATTTATATTTTATTGTTACTGTGCTTTAGAAATCAATTGTGAGGAAATGTACCAACTTTAATCAAGCTGGTCTAACAGCCTAGAAGTTTTCCGAATTGCCTCTCTGTATTAAATGAGGTCCTGAAGAATTAACTTGAGATGATAGACCCATAATTCCTAATAGGTGCAGCTCTGCTAAATCATATCAGAATTTACTCACACGTATTCAGAATCAGATGAATATATACACAGTTAAATAATTCAAATAAATCTATATGTGGGATTTATTCCATTTATATTCATTGGGGGTAAATGTAAAGAAAAAATTGGCATATATATTCTGGGAAGTAGGTTAAGTGATTTTCATTCAGCAAATATTTATCAGGCTTCTATGATATCAAGAATGGTGCTATGCACTAGGGAATAAAAATTGAAAAAGACTATGCTTGTCTGAAAGTAGTATAGAGTCTAGAGGCAGAGACCCACAAGTTGTACATCTATGCTGACTGTATGTATATTACCATTTTAAACTCTTAGTAACTTTTTAAAACTGTAAGTAAATTATTCTTTTTGTTTCCTGTTTGTTTTTAAATATGAGAAATTTAGCATTCTAAAATACCTATATTTTTAGAGGTTTGAAATTGTGTAAATGCATTGTGATTTGAGTTTTTAATGTTTAAAACTTATAAGTTTTCAAAATGATTGTACTTTCGCAAAAGTAGGCAGTTAAGGTACTTAAATAGGTAGATAAAACTTCCATTGCTGAAACATCTAAAAGAAACAGCCTCTAACACTTGTGCTCGAAATAAAGGATATGTATGAATATTGACTTCCAACAGCCAAAATTCATAATCTTTATGATTTACATTATTGTTGAGATTGAATGTCTATTTGTAGATGCATTGGCTACTTGTGATTATTATACTAGTATATCATTATTATATACTATCATATATATACTGTATATTAGTATATACTATTATTTCTTGTTCATTTACTTTGACTTATTGGATTTAATTTTGATAGATTTCTAGAAACATTAAATAGCTCATTGATATTAATATTTTCTTTGCGACTTTTAATTTTTATTTTAGGAGCTTTATACCCAATAATAAAGATTCTAAATTTTTAAGTGGTTAATAATTAAAAATATCTTTCTGAGTTTTTCATTGGGACAGCTTCCTCAAAACAATGATTATATAAGTAATCCTTTCTGGTTTTTCTAATCTTTCTGTGGTTTTGTTTATTGCTTTTTGTTTTTCATTTCTTCTGATATTTAATTTTGCGTATGACATATAGGAGGGTTCTAACTTTTTCTTTCTTTTTCCAAATATTGTCTAATTATCCTAATATCCTTTTAAAAGCAGTTAACTCTTCTTGGCTGCTTTAAGGTGCCAATTTTATCTTGTATGTGACTCCATATGTATACGGATTCTCTAGTTTGACCAATTGATTTTTATTTACCTTTTTCCTCAAGAACTATGTACAGTACTACTTTGTTATAATGATTTAACTTTATAGTATGTTTTGATATCTAGAATAATCCTCTCTTACTGCTCTTTTTTAATATTATGTATTTTTCATGTATATTCCTACTGATAAAATTTAGAATCAGCTTATCAAGTAGACAACACATTAAAACATCTCTCCATTTATCCATGTCTTCTTTTATGGCCCTCAGCAAAGTTTTATAATTTTTAAAGTTTAGCTCTTGCACATTTATTTTTATATTCATTCTTGGGCGCTTTGCGGTATTTGTGGCTAATTTTAAATGGGATCTTTTGCCATTGACCTTTCAAATTTGTTCTTACTGGTTTATAGGAAAATACTCGATAATTTATTGAATACTTTATAGTTGTTTGGTTGACTTAGTATTTTCTAAAAATAAATAATATACTCTTCAAATTCTGACAATTTTTCTTTTCTTTCTAATATTCATAAGTTTATTAAATTTTTTATGCCTTATTCCCTGGTTTGAACTTCAAAAGCCTTGTTGGATAATATCAGTAACTGAAGGTGCATTCATATTTTTTTCTTGACTTTAAGAGACTTGTGTATTTTCAGTGTTTTATAATTCTGTATGATACTTTCCTATAGATTTTTATAGTATTCTGAAATTACTTCCTTGGAAATATTGCCTGGGTGAGAGAATCTAAGTTATAAATCTCTGAAATGATAACATATTACTTTATTATTTGTAGTGATGATGGAAAATTCAAGTTATTTCCAAATATAATACTTATTCCCATTTTTTCTCATGTAATTAAGTTTGGCATTAGCAGGTGCTATCGTGTACTAAGGAAACTGGGTGGTGAACAATAGGACTGTCCTTTTTCCCATATAATTTTTGACACTTAGTCTGAAAGACTGTTTTCCTCTTCTAATAAACACTTTCTCCATCCATATAACTACTTCTGTTTAAAAAACATTGTAACCAAAACATAAAACATACAAGTTATCAGTTATCACCAATGCTGTTTTTGAAAGAATGTTCCATTTTCTCTTTATAAAAAGGAATTTATCCTTGTTTTCAGCAAATATTCCTGTTGATACATGGCAAATAAGACTCTAATGAAATAAGGTTTCTAGTGGAAGAATTCAGAAAGGTAGCATTTTAATTGCATCCTAACATTGATTTATCTTTTGCTTTCAATAGCTTCTGTAGAAAATTGGGAAACTGATAATGGAAGGTAATGGCGATGTGAGAGGAGGGTTAGCTCTGTGCTGTCTCCTTTACGTGTCATCCATACTTGTGGGGCGTTGACTCAGCCTCATCCTAAAGTCCTCAAGCCTGACACGTGAGCCCTGGTTCACAGCAGGCTACGCCAGTCTCTGTTACAATGACAGCCACAATTCTATGGTGTTTACACTGCTCAGATCATTTAAACTCCAATAAAACCCATAATTACAACCCAAACAAACGGACTCAGTTCACAGCCATCTCTAATTACCTCTGGACTGAATTGAGACTGGAAGTCTTCAGAACTTGTCACAGTGTAGTGGCATCTGCGTTCTTGAAGCTGTAGCTTCTCCCTAGATTTTGCTTTCACTGTTGTATATTCACATTTTACTTTTGACTTAATTACTCCCAAAGGCACCAACTCTACCTTAGTTTATAAATGATATATGTGGAAGGAGAAAAATATGGTAAAAGCTTACATTTTCTACAACTTGATGCCTTATGTCTTCTCTAATAAATCTGCTACTTTTTTTCATGAATTCCTAGTTTCTTCCTTCCTGCCTTTCTCCTTCTCCCACAATTCCACACGTGTCCTGCATTTTGGAGAGTTCCTCAGAATTTGGACATTGCTTCTTATTGCATGTCAGACTCTCGGGCCCTCCTCCCCCCGAGACCCTGCAAATTACCTCATATCCTTTAATACATTTACATAATGCTTCAACTGTCCAGAGAGGGTTTTTGTTTTTAGCAATCAAGAATTCTGCTACATTACTTGATATATAGTAGATATTTAATTAGGTGAAAATTTCCAGGTGTTACACGTAGAGATTAACAATTGGGTTAAGACGTTATGGTGTTTGCCAAATGTAGGATGTGAGAGAAAGGGTTTGACATCTTTCCGTGCACAAGTAATTGATTAATTTGAGACAGCAGAATTTAGGGTAACTTAAGTTGGAATTAACAACTTTAGTATAACTATTGAGTTTATGACATGGATTATTTCCTTTATGAAGAATTATTTGGGCTCACTTTCTTAGTGCTATATAGAATCCTGGTGTCTCTTATGTCATTCCTTTTAATGTAAGTATTTTAATATGAAAATTGATGTATTCTCTGCGTAGTTCTTCTTACTAACCCAAATATATACACACGCACACAAAATGAAGTACCATGGCACATAGCCAGTCCTCTATATCCCTCTGTATATTTTCTAGGTGGAAATAAAATATTGTTAGGTACGCTTGTTGACTTTCTCCTATGGATTATCAGAACATTCCAGGCAGATTAGGGATGTTATGCTTTCAGTGACATATTCCCCAACTAGCACCTTTGCCTAGCCTCTACAAAAGGGGTGTATTTTAGACAAAGCTGTGAAGTGGGCACTTTGTCGATGCCTGACTGTTTTCCTGTGGCTTTCTTCTAGGCCTGTGCCCTCACGTTCTTTATGTCTAAAGAACCCTAATTTTAGTGTTGTGTATATATGGTCATAAATCGCACTGTGCACACATACTGACCCACATGAAGGCATTACTGACTGAATGCATAAGTAATTCCAGCTCAGTGGCATGGGAGGGGGATGTGGAATGCTCCAGCCCATCCTGCGAATATACTGCAGAGTGCTTACTGGTGACTTGGCAAGCCATTTATGGTTACACCTGTGTTCACCTCGGCAGTGTTCCCTACTTAGAGTCTGGGAGTTATGCAGTCTGACTTCTCAAGACAGCACTACTCTAAGTTTCTGACTTAGAGGCATGTAAGTTGACAGTTGAACCATTTCACTATTTAGAGAGGTTGGAAGGTTCTAATTATGATGAAGCTCTTTCTTACACAGAGAAAAAAATTTGTTTGTGTATCATTGGTCCTTGTTAAACACTTTGGAGGAATAATAATGACAACAGTAGTTAACATTTTTATAAAGCTTACTATGTGCCAGGAACTATTCAACTATTCTAAGTGTTTAACATGCAGTGGCTTGCTTAAGCCTCACAATAACCCTGTGAAAAATATACAATTATTATATCAGTTTTACAGGTGGGAAATCTGAGGTATTACAGAGCAGTTTGGAATAAACTTATCCCCACTTCCATATTTCAGCACCCGCACTTTTCCTTCTTGAGGCGTATACCACTAGTCATTCTCCATAGAACATGCTTTCCGCAATCTTCATCTTTTTTTTTTTAAATTGAGATATAATTGACATATACCGTTGTATTAGTGTTAGGTGTACAACGTAGTGATTTGATATATATACATGCGTTGCAAAATGATCACCACAATAAGTTTAGTTAGCATCCATCGCCACACGTAGTTACAAATGTTTTTTTCTTATAATGAGAACTTTTAACATTTACTGTCTTAGCAACTTTCAAATATACAATACAGTATTGTTCACTAAAGTCACCATGCTGTATGTTACACCTCAGGACTTATTTATCTTATAATTGGAAGTTTGTACCTTTTGACCATTTTCACCCATTTAGCCTGCCCCTTCAATGCCTGCCTCTGGCAACCACCAATTTGTTCTCCATATCCCTAAGTTTGGGTTTTTTTTAGATTCCACATATAAGTGAGATCATACTGCATTTGTCTTTTGAGTCTGACTTATTTCACTTAACATAACGCCCTCCAGGTCCATCCATATTGTTGCAAATGGCAGGAATTCCTTATTTTTTTTATGGCTGAATAATATTCAGTTGTATATATGTACCATATTTTCTCGATCTATTCATCTGTCAGTGGGCACTTAGGTTGTTTCCATGTCTTGGCTATTGTAAATAATGTTGCAATGAATGTGGGGGTGCAAATATCTTTTCGAGATAGTGATTTCATTTCCTTCAGATAAATACACAGATGGGGACTGCTAGATTATACGGTAGTTCTATTTTTAATTTTTTGAGGAAACTCCAGACTGTTTTCCATAGTGGCTGCACCAATTTATACTCCCACCAAGAGTGCCCATCCTCCACATCCTCACCAACACTTGTTATCCCTTGTCTTTTTGATAATAGCCATTCTAACAGGTGTGAGGTGATATCTCATTGTGGTTTTGATTTGCATTTCCCTGATGATTAGTGATGTTGAGCATCTTTTCGTGTACCTGTTGGCCATTTGTATTCCTTCTTCCGAAAAATGTCTATTCAGATCCTCTGCGTGTTTTTTAATTAGATTGTTTGGCTTTTTGCTATTGAGTTGTATGAGTTCTTTACATATTTTGGATATTAATCCCTCATCAGACAGACATATGATTTGCAAATATTTTCTCCCTTTAGCTAGGTTGCCTTTTCATTTTGTTGATAGTTTCCTTTGCTGTGCAGAAGCTTTTTAGTTTGATGCAGTCCCACTTGTTTATTTTTGCTTTTGTTGCATTTGCTTTTGGTGTAAAATCCAAAAACTCATCACTGAGACCTATGTCAAGGAGCTTACTGCTTCCATTTTCTTTTAGGAGTTTTATGGTTTCATGTCTTATGTTCAAGTCTTTAATTCATATTGAGTTGTTTTTGTGTATGGTATAAGAGAGTGGTCCAATTTCATTCTTTTGCATGTGGTTGTTCAGGTTTTCCCAACTCCATTTACTGAAGAGATTATCCTTTCCCCATTGTATATTCTTTGCTCCTTTGTGGTAAATTAATTGACTATATATGCATGGGTTTATTTCTAGGCTCTCTCTTCTGTTCCATTGATCTATGTGCCTAATTTTATGCCAATACCATACTGTTTTGATTATTATAGCTTTGTAATATAGTGTGAAATCAGGAGGCTTGCTGCCTCCAGCTTTGTTCTTTCTCAAGATTGCTTTGGCTATTCACAGTCTTATGTGGTTCCAAACAAATTTTAGGATTATTTGTTCTATGTCTGTGAAAAAGGTCATTGGAATTTTCAATCTGTAGATCATGTTGGGTAATATGGACATTTTAACAATATTAATTCTTCCAATCCATGAACATGGAATATCTTTCTGTTTATTTGTGTCTTCTTTAATTTCTTTCATTAATATCTTATAGTTTTCAGTATACAGGTCTTTCATCTCCTTGGTTAAATTTATTCTTAGATAGTTTATTCTTCTTGATGCAATGTAAATGAGATTGTTTTCTTAATTTCTCTTTCTGATAGTTCATTATTAATGTATACAAACACAACTGATTTTTGTATATTGACTTTGAATCCTGCAATTTTATTAAATTCATTTATTAGCTCTAACATTTTTTTGGTGGAGACTTTAGAGTTTTCTCTCTATATATCATGTCATCTGCAAAAAAGAGAGTTTTATTTCTTCCTTTCTGATTTGCATGCCTTTTAGTTCTTTTTCCTGCCTAATTGCTCTGGCTGGGACTTCCAATTCTAGGCTGAATAAAAGTGGTGAGAGTGGGCATCCTTGCCTTGTTCCTGATCTTAGAGGAAAACTTGCAGTTTTTCACCATTGAGTTTGACGTCAGCTGTGGGCTTGTCATATATGGCCTTTATTGTGTTGAGATACTTCCCTCTATATCCCATTTGTTGAGAGTTTCTATTATGAGTGGATGTTAAATTTTGTCAAATGCTTTTTCTGCACCTATTGAAATGATCTTATGATTTTTATCCTTCACTTTGTTAATATGATGTATCACATTGATTGATTTGCAAATGTTGAACCATTCCTGCATCCCTGGAATAAATCCCACTCAATCATGTTGTATGAACC